>JAXGGA010025562.1:0-10470 GCA_038373865.1 Uloborus plumipes
AAAAAATGTTTTTTAACATGTGTTCTGCTATCTGGAAATTAGTTAACGTCCCAATGCCAAGCTTGAAATTTTTGAACTTGAGTTTTTTGAACTGAATTTCTGAACCGATGATGTATATATATAGTAAGCATTAATAACATAATTACAAATATAGTTGTCGAACTAAAGCATTTAAAATATGAATTAATGAAAATAAAGCAAGAAGTATTTGCAAACTTATGAAATCTTTCTAATTCAAACTCTTCATAGAAAAATGAAACAAATTTAAAAAATAATTATTGTCTTTACCATGGTATTAAAAAATAAAGTTGATTTGGTTGGATTTTTGGCATAAAAGCCTTAATAGGCTATTTGCCTATTAATAATATATTATACAATTGTTTAAAAGTAAAGGTGTCAAAATGAAAATGTTTGAAGAAAGAACCTGTAGAATTACGAAAATTTTTGCTGAAATCAACACATGAATGAAGTTTTAAATTTTGAATAGTAAAAAACAGAAATCCAAACTGCTGAAGAAGGAACAATTTCCCTAACAAGTCTTTCAAAGAAAGATGAAAATGACTAAAGAATCTGAAACGAATATGATTGAAATTTGGACAATCGCGAGGCAATCTCCATTGTATATGCAATACTGTCTGATTGACATTACGTGTGTTTCATAGGAGCAAAACAGATGTCTATGAGTAAATCTGGTGTGGTCCAAAGAAAGAGGTATTACAACTTCTTTTCTGGTGATCTTTGATGACTTGAAACATTCGTCGAAGGCTGACAACAGTGCAAATAATTTCGCGACTCTCTCTATTCCAGTTCTTAAAGAAAAAAGAAAAACACACACACACACAAAGACAGCATGTAAGTACGCAAGCATATATGGGTTATTCCAACGAAAATGGTACAAATCATGTCCGAGACTAAAGAATTTTTAAAAATCAATATTAAAAACTCCCACCCATTAAATGTATTTTTTATTGGTTCTCCATTTAATTTTGTGCCATCAAGTATCAATTGATTAGGTATAATCCATTTAGAAAGGACACAACAAAATTATCTTTGTCAGAGGAAGGAGAAAATGACGTGTCCCAGCTTCAAATTGCTAGAATTTTCAACGTGATTTAAAATTAAACTGAAATGTAACAACAAAATAAATGACACTGCAATGCACAAAAGATGCTTCTAACACGATTTCTGCAGTTTATTACGCAAATGAAAAAAAAAATTCCCCCCAAAACACTATTCTATGTTTTTCTATGTTTCGAATTGTCCACTCTGTTACAAGCCTTTTGGAAATAAAATAAACAATTGCATTCAATCTGATATATTTTTTAAAAAATATAGATAGTATAACTGCCGTGATTAGCTTGCTACATTGAATTATGTTGTCGACAACCAGGGTGAGCCTCATTCTTTTCTTCTGATAGTTAATTTGAACTGTTGGATGTCCACCCTGTTACAGTCGATTTCATGATGTATATATTATGTGTATATTATATGTAAAAATGAGAAAACACTTTTTGGTAACATTTTGACTGTAAATATATAATGTATAGATCTATCTTGCAGAACAATTTTGCGTCGCAGAACATCACTAAGTATTCTGCTTTGGGGGCTGTAGGTCCAATGGAGTCTCGTGGACATAGGTTAACCTGCATGACCTGCATTTTTACAACTGTCAATGTTTGAAGCAAAAAAAAAATTGAAATAAATAATTTTTTTCCATGCTTCCTGGATCCTTGCCATTTTATTTAGGCACAAGCATAAACCCACAATACTCACATAAAAAATGCAAAACATTTATTACTAACAGTAAGAGATATTCAAGTCAAAATTCTAAGGAACCAGACTGAAAATGAGATGGGAACACGTCCCCCTGTTAGAACACCTACAAATATTAACAATTATAGCAATTTTTGAAACAAAAAACATGTGCATATTTATCCTTTTCCCTTTTCATTGCTACTAAAAAGTAAAATGAAAGGTTATTACCATGATAAGGTTATTACCATGATAAGATTATTACCATTAATAAAAAAAGTAGGGATGGACCGGATAGTGATTTTGCCGGATACCGGATACCGGATATCCGGTGGCTCATCTCAAGCCGGATACCGGATATCCGGAATTGTGCCGCCGGATATCCTGCGGATATCCGGCATTACAATTACATTGCTTGTTCGTTTATTTTTATGTAATGTAGCTTCAAAACAATAAATCAAAGTTGTTTCTCGCATTATTTCTTTAAGAACATGTTAAATACTAGGAATGCACCTATTAATCGGCTATAATCAGCCCCTTTGCCGATTATTAATAATCGGCAAAATCGGGCCGATTAATCGGCCAAAAATTTTTTTTTACTTTTATTCTTAAAGTATACCTTCACTAAGAAACTCGATAAATAATTTTATTAAGAGTAATAATAATCCTCACAGTTGCTTTTAAGTTTTTAATAAATTAATTCTCCTACTTTGAACAAATATACATAGACAATGTTTCAACATTTTTCATGTGGCGACAGTTTCCTCCATAGTACAGTGTTTTAGATAACCTCTAATTTTCACAAAGAATAAAAGTCTTGAATTAAATTGCTACTAATTACTAAAAAAATTAAATTAAAAGTACTCTTAAATTGGAGTACAGACTCCCTTCCCCTTTTTCTGAATTTTTATGCCCAATTAACATAATTAACAATGTGTTAATGTTTTGTTATTGATAATAATATGAAAATTGCTTCTAAGAAATTTGATAAAATATTGAAATTATTTTGTGAAAATTGGGAAAATGGAAAAAAAATCTTCTCTTGGAAATAAATTACTTACTATTTCTAAACTCGGAATTGTGTAAGAGAGAAAAAACAGTGATGGACATGACAGATGGCAAAATTGATAAAAACAATCATCCTTATCGTTAATCGGCTGAGCCGATTAATCGGCTGATTATCAACAACAGATTAATCGGTAATCGGCCAATTTGCTTATCGGTGCATCCCTATTAAATACATTCAAATTAATTTTTAAAGCCTCTATTTTATTGTATAGGAGTAGAGCTACATATGAAATGAAACACTAGCATATTGTGATTTCTTTCTAAATTATGTATTTTTATCAAACAAAACTTTAAAAGATAGAATTAAATATTTATGTATGTACTCAAAGTTTAAACTTTTAATTATTCTTTGTTTAAATTTTAAAGCTTTTCTGTTTCAAAATCATTTCAATAAGTTTCTACGTAAATGATACAGTTATTAAATATTTCACCAGTATTATATACCGATAATTAATTTACAAAAAAAGAAAAAAAAAAGAAAAAAAAACTAAGCTCAGATAAACGTTTTTTTTTTTCGAATTAATACATATTTTATTAGAATTTTATGAATTTAAACTTCATTACAAAGCAACACATTCTCTTATTTCTAATTTTGCAATAATATAAAGCAAAATTTTGCTTTAAAATTCTTTTTTTTAAGAGTAATATGCATGTAATTTTTCTAACATACAAGTAAAAGAAGAAAATATTAAAACAGGACCAGTGTGTTAAATAATAATAACAATAATAAACTTATACTCAAATAATCAATTAAAAATGTTATATAACTCCAAAAAACAAAGGTACATATTTTCTGAAGATTCAAATCAGCAGCTTAAATATATTTTTAAGAGTTACGCTAAAGTTGTTCACTTTTTGAAAAACAAATGAGTGAACTTATACTTAAATAATCAACTTGAAATTTTACTTTAGTTCCAAAAAATTATGATACACATTCTTAAAAGTAGCAAATTATCATTTTAAATACATCAAGAGTCATGCTAAACACATTCACTGTTTTAAAAACAAATTAATAAACTAATTCTTAAACAATCACCTCGAAATTCAACTTAATTTTGGAAAAATAAAGATATTCTTGGATGCAAATGTTATATTTATGAGTTATTCCAGCCAAAATGGTACAAATCATGTCTGAAATTGTCGAGTTAAGTTTATCAAATGAAGTAATTTTCGCCAACTAATCGTTGTTTTAAAAATTATTCTGTTTATTTGTGCATAATAAAAGGTAAATGGCTTGTATATATGAGTCATTCATTAAGGATTTTGAATAGTTTGATCACTTTGTGTTTGTGTAACAGAGGAGACAAATGAGGTTTGAAAAATATATTTCTAATCGCAAAGAAAAGTTAATTACAGAACAAGTATAAAATGGACTAAACATCCTAAAACTAATTCTGTCTGCAATTTCAAAAAAAAAAAAAAAATTTTTGCACCATTAATGCGACTGTAACAGAGTGGACATCCCACAGTGCAAATTAACTATCATCAGCAAAGAATTTTAGGCTTATCTTAGTTGCTGACTATATAATTCAATGTATCAAAGTAATCACAGCCGATACATTACTTGTACTTCTTTAAAAAAATATCATTGAATGCAATTGATTATTTTATTTCTGAAAGGCTTGTGGGTCATTTTCACCATATGCTTACATTTCAGAATTTTTAAGTATTTTTTTTTAACTTGCTATTTTCTTTTAGAATCACTAACAGATGTTTTGTCACATATTAGGTGTGTGAAAAAGTAATTGGTTGTACACTTTGATGCATAATTAAGTGTTCAAATACTGTTGTAAAACTTTAAGCTGCAAGGAAAATTGTCGTCCGTTACCATACAAAATCAAAATGAAATCTCACTTTTAAACTATATCATAGCTCCTAGAACCAACTTCATTTGAAATTATTTGCGTCCCTGAAGCTTAAAACGATGTTTGTGATCATTAAAGTATTGATCAAAAACTATGGTAACGGACATGACATTTGGTAACGGATTTGACCAGTAACGGACTTGACATTTCAACCAAAATGTCAAATTATGGCTAGGTTGTTGAATTTAAAAATTGAACAACAATATGTATTTTCTTAGAGCTGTATAATAAACAATATTTAGGGGTAAAAGTTGAGAAAAAGTAAAAATTAATACTAAAATCTTTAGTAACAGACTTGACAAAGAATAAAAATATGCACCTGGAAGAAATCTTGTGCGAAACACCACAGCAATACTTCTCGACTCAGGACAACAAAATGATACGAAATAGTTACGTCACTAGTTTGTTAAGTTAACTGAATATGTGTTACCATCTTTTGACTGCAATAAATACCTTTCTTAGCTAAAATAATCTTAGGGTAACGGACTTGACAAGAACTGCCGGACAAAATATATTCATACATTTCTTAATGAAAAAAATTACTATTGTCAATATTTATTAGGAATATCATAGATTAATAGTCAATATATAAAAATAATTTGTTGCATATACTTTTTTATACAATTAAGTACGTAAAAAAAATCGTTGAACTTGCAAAAATTGGAAATGGACAAGCGTTTTTGCCTTGATTCTCATTTTTAAAGACTTATATAAAAATAAATAAATAAATTTCAAAAATTTGTTGAGTGATAGAATTTTGTTTAGGGTATTTCTTGCAAGAAATAATTATTCGCATTGAATTTAAATTATAAGTTATGCTTCAAAATCGTCCTTTTAACCTCCGGACAGCAAATGTATGCAAATTTTGAAAATGACCCTTATAACAAGAGTTGACAGTTTGAAACATAAAAAATCAGCAGAAAGGGTGTCAGTAGAATTTTTTGTGCTGTGCATTGCAAATGATTTTGCTGTTGCATTTCAGCTTAATCTGAAATTCCATTTTAAGTCCTAGCAATTTAAAGAGCAGATTAAAGGCAGATCATTTTTTCTTTCTTTTGCCAAAGTTTTGTTTTTTTTTTTTTTTTTTTTTTTTTGAGTCCTTTATAAATGGCTTATGCCTAAATAAGTAATACTTGGTTACACACAATTAGATGGAGAACAAATTAAAAAATAAAATTTATTGGTGGTAAATATTAAAACTAATTACCGAAATTCTGAAGAATCGGGACTGATTTGTAGCATTTTCGCTGAAATGACCGGCCAATGTTAGATAGGTTATTTATTGCATGTTATTTTCAATTATAATAAAGCAATAATAGTGGCAAAGTAAAAAATATCTAATTACAACATCATTCCCCAGCAGTACCAGAACGTTCAAATTTGGTGTAAAAATGGTGTTATTGGTCAAATAACGGTGCTAAGTGTCCCTTGAATGTTATATTCGACGTGCAAAAACAGTACTATTATCACGGTATCATTTCAGTGTTTAAAGAACGTAATATTTGACGTGCAAAAACAGTAATATTATCACGGTGTCATTTCAGTGCTTAAGAAACGTGATATTTGGCGTGTAAAAACAGTAATATTATCACGGTGTCATTTCAGTGCTTAAGGAACGTGATATTTGACGTGTAGAAATAGTAATATTATCACGGTGTCATTTCAGTGCTTAAGGAACGTGATATTTGACGTGCCAAAACAGTAATATTATCACGGTGTCATTTCAGTGCTTAAGGAGGTGCTTAATTTCTCATAATTGAGGTCGTGAATTGCTGCTTTTTAGAAAGGGGGGAGGAATCATATCTGCAATCATATCTGCAGAAACTTTAAGTTTTATCCTAAACAACTCTTTCTCCCAAGATCCTAATCAGATTTGCATGCATTTCAGTAAAAAAACATTATATTCATACTAATAAAATGATACGATTTACGCCCTTAGTCTTTCATAGATGGCGCCTCCTGCAAAAAATTTCCTTTTAAAGTATTATTTTTCTCCTTCGATAAGATCAAGTAGCGTCTAGTGGTTAGCGTGTCTTGCTGGAGTCGCAAGGGAATAGAATATGTTCATTCCGCGTTCAAATCCCGCGGAATGAACATATTAAATTCAAAGTAATTAAACAATCAATAATTAAATTAAATAAATTAATTAAGTAATTAAATAATTGAAACCAAGATGGCGACGATCATGGATCAAAAATGACGTCACGGTTAAAACACGTTACGGCCCCAGATAGTGGGGTATACGTAGTATACTTTTTTAGCTGGGGGGCACTGAAAACAAACGTATTTCCAGAACCTAAATATAACCTATCATTCCATGTTCAAAACTGGGACAAAAAAAGGTGGTCAACACCAGATTTCGACGTGTCATATTAATATCGATCGATGAGACACATAGACGTTGACAATACGTGCTGCGAGAACGTGTTTTGAACGTGCCGGCTGGTGCGCTCTGTACGTGTTGCAGAACGTGTTTTGAACGCCTTTGTGCTGCTTGGGTTGGGTGTTAATAGATCGCAATTTTGGTTAGAAGTACAAAAACTATAAACAAAATAATCTGAGAATTTATATTAAAAGCTACTGCGATTAATTTTTATGAACTAACAATATGATCGTAAGTTTTTTTTTAACCTTTTGTCGCACATTAATCCTTGAAGGTTTGTAGCTTTTTCTTTCTAAATATTTTGACTAAAATATTTTTGAAAAGCTGAAGACAATCATACTTTATCTGGAAATTGTGAAAAATCAAATATGTAGAATGCTTCCATGTCCAGTACAAAGTCGGAGGAATAACATATAATTTTTGTTTTAGAAGCAAAAATTGGTAAAAAGGAAAGATGAAATGTAATTACATCATCTAAAAGGTTTATCAAACAATGAATTTTTTAACTGGGATTTTTGTAAAAAAGAAAACATTCAATTCGGTCCTCACATCATACCGGATAACCCTCACCTCACATCAATCCCGGATATCTCCCACATCAATACCGGATACTTTGCCGGATATCCTGCAAAAATCTTCCGGATATCCGTATCCGGGGCAGTCAGCCGGATCGGATATCCGGAAGTACCGGATACTTAAAATATCAGCCGGATAGGCCGGATACCGGATAGTTACCGGATATCCGGTCCATCCCTAAAAAAAAGGTTATTACCATTATTAAACTATGATACATAAAAGCATTCTACAAAGGCTCGTACAATTTGTAAAAAAAAAAAAAAAACAATTAATAAACAGATTTTTTGAGCGACCATTCTCTCCTAAAAAGGTTTAAATTATCACAAGTGTGTAAGTCAGAATAAGTGGTGCTCATATCTTGCTGAATATCGGTCATACTAATGTCAAAATTCAACATTTCCGCTCAAGCCTTATGATAAAATAAGAAGATTAATTTTATTGAAAGTCAAACATTAGGGGTAAGTATCCTGATGATTTTTCCAAAATGAAAGTTAATAAATACTCTTAGTACATCTGTCAAGTTTGCACATTAATTTAAAAAGGATACATTTAGGCCAGTCTGAGCTTTCCACAAACATAGGTGAATACATGTTTGAGAGTAATTCATATAAACTCTCAAAAAAGGGTGCTTTTGCAGTCCCATACATAATGTTTTCGTCATAATCCTCAGCGTAAAGCTTTTTGGGATATGCCTTGATGAAGTAGAAAAACGCTGATACAGGTTCATCAGGAAGGGAGCATTGTACGAACAAAATCCCACCAGCAATGTAACACACAATAATCTTGATTTCTGCATCAATAACATATTGCCACAATGTTATTTCATGTTCTTCAGTCCACAATTCTTTATAGTCAGTTTCTAAAGTGATAATAGTTTTGATTTTCTCAACCTGAAAGAAATATATCCCAAGAAACTTTTTAATAAACTAATTTTGCTTTACATCACATTATTCATTAAGATTTTTAGTGCAATAATACGCAGAACTTGAGCTATGCCAGGCCCGTCATTTAGGGGGGGCAGGGTGGGGTCAATCCTCCTCCCCCCGGCTTTGAAAAGTCAGTGTCTTTTCATATAAAGGGGCGTGGTTTTTGCTGTTTTCCGATGACATTGCATTGTGTTTGCACCCTTTGCCCCCCCCCCCCCCCCCCACTTGAAATGACGTCCGTGAGCTATGCATTCGGCATCTTGCCAAACATAAATTCGACGGAAAAAAGCCGAATTAGGCTAGAGTACTGGTAAATGGTAAATTAACTAAAATTTCCACTGGAAAAAAAAACATATAGTGTATACCGACTAGTGAATGAATACTTCCAGTGAATGAACACCTCATATTTTTCCTAAAAAATAAGGTTTTGAAGCATTTTTCTTCGATGGATTAGCAGAACTAACTCCCTCCTACACATTTATCGAAAGAAATTGACTAGAAAATGCTGCTTTTGTTCCCTGTTAGGGGTGTTCATTCACTGGGTCTGGGTACTTTTTTTCGTTCTAACCTCCCATAAAACCTGACGCAGAACCGTAAAAGCTCTCCCAACTTTTTTTTTTAAATAGTGTATACAGGGTGAGTTCGATCGAATCTGCCATACGAAAAGGAGTGATAGAAGAGCCCAAGTGGAGTATAGAACCACACATTAGCGGTGTCAATTCGCAATAAAACAAAATTTTGAGAAAAAGACCAATTTCTGAACTTCCTGTCGGACCTACATACAAAATAAGTACATATTTGGAAAGAACAGACAAAATCCTTTAAAATAACACTTTTTTCATCAAGATAGTCGCACTTCACAGTGAGTTACAAGCTTTCAAACACTGGAAACACTCAAAAATGAAATTTCATCAAACTTTTCAGTCAAAAATTTCAGAAACAACCGTATGAGCTACAACCGGTCAAATGCACCAAAAACTTTCCCATTTCACTAGCTTTCAGATGATACAACAGAAAATCATATTGGGCTTCAAGTTCAGCAGATATTCTGGCTTTTGTTTAAAACAGTATGAAAATCACCCTTTGTCAGAATATGGAAACCAGCAAAAAGTCAGACTTTTATGTTCAAAATTTTCTATTTCATGTAAGTGTACTGGTTTATTTATTCAAGAAAAGGAAAATTTTATTTCTAAATATTAAATTGTAACACTTTATTAAATTAATAATCACGAGAGAAGATAACAACACGTAGAAACAAAGGCAGCATTACTTTAACGCGCTTTTGACAAAAAAAAAATTCAAAATTAAATGAGTTACACTAACATCTATGAGTGCATTTACATATAAGCAATCCTCAAAATTTCCCAGAGCTACTGGAATTATCATCCCCCACACCGGATACATGCCCTTGGCCTTTTAAGAGCGAGAACTACCGTCGCTCTCTATGAAATTTCATTTCATTGAGTCCATTCATCCTGTCATTTGGGTCCTATTCCTTGGCCACCTAGATCACCAGACCTGACGCCAGTGAACTTCTTTGTTTGAGGATTCTTGAAACAAGCAGTTTACTGCTCAGATGCAACCAGTTTGCAGGACTTGCGCATTTGGCTTGATGGAGCAATAGCAAAAATGAGAAATGAAATTTCATTGAGAGCCACGGTAGTTTTTGCTCTTAAAAGGCCAAGGGCATCTATCCGGTGTGGGGGATGATAATTTCAGTTGCTCTGGGAAATTTTGAGGATTGTTTACATGTAAATGTACTCATAGATGTTAGTGTAACTCATTTAATTTTGAATTTTTCTTTGTGAAAAGCGCGTTAAAGTAATGCTTCCTTTGTTTCTACGTGTTGTTATCTTCTGTTGTGATTATTAACTTAATAAATAGTCTAAGATCACCACCG
>JAXGGA010025563.1:0-10469 GCA_038373865.1 Uloborus plumipes
AAAATCTTTTTAGTAAAATCAATTGCAAGTATTTTAATGGTTAATAGAAACTAGAAACAGATAAATATTTTAATCATTGAGTTTTCTTTCTTTTTTGGCCAACAAAGATATCAACAACAGACAAAGACAACAGATTTGGTTTCCAATCACGTGATTTACGGCTTAGCCGAAATAGCTAAGAAACCGTTATAATTCGAGTTCTATAAAACATGTAAGTTCCTAACACATTCTATCAGGCGCATAATTTTTTTTTCTTTCTTTTGGCACTATTGTTTTAAATTTTCAAGCATGTTTTCACTTTAAAAATGGCGAAAAAAGTTTTAAAAGTTTTTAATTAATATTTTCGTCAATACGAAAGTTTCAACCAATTAAATATTCCTACTTAGAACTAGATATTGTTAAGAGACTTACAAAACACAAAAAATCCTCATCGCTAATTTCGAAACGCAATGATTGAATTTTATTGATTTTTTAAAAAATCCCACGCGCAAAAAAAAAAAAAAAAAAACCCGCTTCTTGAGAAACGAAGCCATTGACATCAGACGGCTGTAATTTCAGCCTTTCACACACAAAAATTGTGTTACAGCAGTAATATCTTTTTATTGCGGAGTTTTTTTTTCTATCCATTTGTTATCAATTTGTTTATGTCTACTAATCCACTAAGGAGGTTGGTGTTGTTACAGGCTATCCAGTAGCTTGCCACAGATGTCAACGATGATTTTTTAAAATTCTTTGCTGCGAAAACCATATTTTCAGAAAAGCATTACTTAGCGACTTTCACCTTTTTCAGCAACCTTGAGAAACAGCGTTGTGAAAGCAAGGAAAAAAACCTGTTTCTGCTCGGGCCGATATGCATAGCTTCTCTCTCTCTCTCTCTCTTGGCGTTTTTGGTTGAAGAGTGAAAAATCCCATCAGCCATATGACGTCACCGTTGCTTAAATTTTAAAAATTATTAAAAAAACTACTTGTTGTATCGCAAAATGTGTTTTCACTGCTGATGTTAATGTATGTTGTTCTATCACATAAAAATAAAATTAAAGAATCGAAAACTTCTCTATTAACTGCATCCGAAGACGCGACCTAGCTAAGAACACTCTCGATCGACTCTTCTTTTAAACCCTTTTTTTTTTTTTTTTTCAAAATCGTGTGAACACTGCTTGAATTTAATGAGGTTTCGGGCATATGTGGTGGTTTTGAATTGTTAAAATGGTTGGTATTTCATGCATTCTGGCAGAAGTATTGATTTCATTACAGCTTTACCGATTTTTATTACTTCTTGATGAAAAAAAAATATGTTCTGTGCCAGGCCGAAGCTTCGGTTCATCTTTAGTTTTATTCCCTATGTCGGCATTTGCTCGAACCTTGAGCGATTTATGATATTCCTGCGAGGTATTTGCTAAACTTTGCAGGGCATATTTTAAGGGGGTTTTTTTGGGCAATTGCCCACGCAGTCAAATAACATTGCCCCCACAGTCAAATGAAATTGCCCACCAACATTTTCCTAATTTTTTCCAGCGGTTATGTGTTTCAAATTTTTTGTTTTATTTTTCTCTAAACAAATGCTACATGAAAACGTGACCTCTAAACCCTTCCCACAAGCAAAAGAGTGAGACAGGACAGGTTTCTTATCGCTCGGACAATTATAGGTATTTCAACTTTGGAGGCAATAGTCCACGATGCCCCTGTGTCTTCTCAAAGGCGGGGCGTTACCTGTCAACATTGAAGAGATTTGAATGTCCGAGAGGGGAAAGCATTCGCACGTGATTTTCGACTATCGGTTCACAAAGCTTGTTGCTATCACGACGGATGGTGAATCAGCGAATACTGGCCGCAAGGCAGGTTTATGGAAGCTACTCGAAGATGAACTAGATAAGAAATTAGTAACAGTGTGGTGCGTTGCACACAGAAGCGATTTAGCATTAGAAAATGTAGTGTCGTCAGTCCCTGAACTCACACTATGGAGCGCAAATTTCAGCGGTATTTTGACCTATTACCGAAAATCGGCAAGACACACAAAATCGCTTGCGATTATTTTTCCAGAGTATAGAGCTTTTTCCCGCCACTTTGACGTCCGTTTTGCTGAACATATCAGGAATGAAATTGAAGCGGTTATCAAAAATTTGCCTTATTGTCGCAAGGCCGTATCCAGAAAAAAATCTCGGGAGGTCCCCAGTTCCGCACATTGCCCAAACACACATACATTTTTGTGTGTGTTATGAGTCTAATTTCTAGCTGCCCCCACCCCCCGCGATGTTTGATGTGTGTGTGTGTTTTGTTTTTTTTTTCTCTCATTTCTTTATTGTTCTAGAACTGACCCTTATTAGGGGCAGGAGTATCAAGAGAGATATGCAATGAGAACTTTTTTAAGTGGGGTAGAATATCCCGTAATTTTAGGGGTCGGGGGGTTTCTCCTCCGGGTAAATTTTTGAAAAAAAGTTTTAAAATTCTGCATTTTGAGGCTTTATACGGGGCAATTGGGACTTCAAAAACATGTTGGAAAAGTAGGCAAACAACAATCTCATAAATTTTCTGCATTCTTTTGCAAACTAAAATTAATCAAAGCATAAAAAAATGTTTAGTTTAACAAACGATTAATATTAAGTGGCAGAGAAGAAGGACAAGGGAGGAGAAAAGATTAACACATTATCACTTGCTTACATGAGTTTTCACTATAGTTATATAGTAGTTTTTGATCAGTTCCCCAACTCACCTACAGAAACAGCACTTAGTAACAAAAAATAACCAATAGTATAAAATACATAAAATTCTTTAAAAGAAAAGTGTAGAGATTTAAAAAATAATTAATGACAGAGTAACATTCTGGCCATTTAGTTAATTCATAGTTTAATTACTTGATAAGAAATAGGATTGAAGCACTTTTAAAGGAGTTTCAAAAAGGTATTTAATGATTTTCAAAGACTCTAGAACAGTTAAATTCTTTAAAGCATTTCATTTGCACTTTTTTAGTTTCTGACGTTTTAAAAGTTGATTGGACAGTCTTACGAAATTGTTAAAACTTTGAAAGACACATCTTTCAAAGAATAAAAATACGAAAAAGAATACAGGAAGGGTAATATTTTTTCTCGTGCTTAATATATTAATAAAGGAATCAATTACGAAGTAACTTCTAAAATACTGAATTAGGTATTTAATGAATAGTCAGAAATGAAACATGTGAGTCACAAAAAATTATTTTTGAAAATATGCTACAAAAAATCCTGGAGTACGATTTTTGCATTACGCAGAATATTTTTTTTAATCAAGGAGCTGAGTTTCGCGCAACTTGAGGACCACCCCCACCCCCCCTCATTTGTGTTAGAAACTTTAAAATTCAAGGTTTACAGCTATATTTAACAAAGTTTTCAAGGTTTTTAAGCAATTGTAAATGGAATTTTTTTTAAGTAACTTTTGTCTAAGATTGGTGAGCGTCCAACAAAGTAGAGGGTCTGTGAACGTATTCGTTTTTGTGCGGTCTTGTTTATTGAAGACATATTTAGCTATTAAAATCCTTCGAGGGCAAAGTACCCTCTTATTTGAATCAGGGCGGCTAGAAGCAATCTCAGCCTAATCGGAAACTAGGGGTCCGGCGATTAGTTGGTAAAAATCTGAGTGGTGTAAGTTTTGTAAGTTTTATGGGGGAGGGGGGCACTGATCAAACTGACAAGTAGCTTGCTTTGAGCCTGAATATATTTGGGAAAGAGAGCTGGAAGTGCTAATGAGAGTCTTTTTTCAAGTATGTTTTGCAACTAATGAAAATTTGAATTGTCTTTTTTTTTTTTCTTGTACTTCTTCAAATTTTTACTCATTTAATAGTTAAAAGAAACAAAAAAAAACTTTTTTTTTTTTGCCATTTGTAATTTAAAAAAAAGAGCTTTTTTTCTGTTGTACATTATAAAACATTTCGGGTTTCGGGGGGGGGGGGGCTCGGGCCCGTCGGGCCCCCTCTCTGGATACGGCCTTGTATTGTCGGAAACAGTGGTAGAATATCATATCTGACTCGGAAGAGGACAAGAAAGACAAGAATATTGCAAAAGGGATGTTAAACATGTGGGAAGAGAGTTCTTTACAATTTCAACTGACTTTAGTCATGGGTGAACATTTGCCGCATATTTCAAAGCCTTCAAGAAAATTTTCAAAAAACTAATATCATTCTTTCAGACATCATCACAATTTTGAATATTGCCATAACTAAACTGGAGTTAATGATAAATGCGCCTTATCCTGGTGGTTACGAAGCTTGCAAGAAGTCGACGACCATAAAAGAAGCTACTTCCAGTGAATGTAGGCAGAAAGGCTATTCTAATGTCACAACATTTTCAAGACGTTTTAAATCCATAAGACAAGAAATTGTCCTATCATCAATAAATTTTCTGAAGGATAAAATTGATGACGAGCAGGCCGAAACTTTAAAAATCGCCAAAGCCTTAAGGCCCGGTTTCCTAGAATCGTCGCCGACGTCGGGCGCGACGCACGCTGGAATCAGAACCAATTTGATTGGAGCGTGGCATGAAGCGACGTCACTCTGCGGCTCAGAAGCATGCGCAGAAGGCGGCGGCGTCTGTCGCCTCGCCAGAGATCGACGATTTCACTCCTAGGAAACCGGACCTTTATGCGTTGCAGGATCAGCGGCAGAATTAATCTCCGTTGGAAAAAATTTACTTTCCAACCTGTTTCCGAATGAAGTTGCTGAATTTGCGGATTCGGTTTGTGAAAGCTGGCCGCTTATTGCTGAAATTCCCAATCTGCCAGCGAATTCGAACATTGGTTCCTGCACTTTCACCAGATTAAAGAAAATGTTCGTCGTATCCAAAGGGCCACTCAAAAAGTTGCTTGGAACACTTAAGGTCCGGTTTCCTAGGAGTGAAATCGTCGATCTCTGGCGAGGCGACAGACGCCGCCGCCTTCTGCGCATGCTTCTGAGCCGCAGAGTGACGTCGCTTCATGCCACGCTCCAATCAAATTGGTTCTGATTCCAGCGTGCGTCGCGCCCGACGTCGGCGACGATTCTAGGAAACCGGGCCTTTATCGTGGCAACTCCGCATTCGATGCAGGTGGAGAGGGTAGTTTCAAGTTACAATATAATAAAATCGGACCATCGTGCCGGAACGAAAAATGAAACAATCAACAAAAGATTGAATATCGCTCTCAACGGCTGTGGGACAGCCTATTTCAGCCCTAGGCCATCCGTCATACAATTCCTGCAACTAAAAAAACGAAGAGAAAGAAAGCCAGAAGCTGAACTCTACAAAGAGAGGTTTTATATGAAATTTTTTTTTGAAAAAGACAATGTCATTTGAATTTGGATGTATTCAAATCAAAATGAATCTCTGTATTAAATTAAATGAAATTTAAATAGTTCAAAAAGTCAGAGTTTACGTTCCTTATGCTCTTTTTCTATCGAACAAAACGACCATTAGCAATAATTTCCGTTGTTCCAATTTTCGCACCCCAACTCTTTTCACGATTACTAAACTAACATAAACTGCCCATTTACAACCCCCCCCCCCACCCCCCTCCATTCCTTCGAGGAAGTTAGAGTTGCCCACGCAGTCAAATTTCCTTAAAATATGCCCTGAAACTTTGCTTGAGCTACTGGTCTGTTTTAAGACTTCTGTTTGAGGACTAGTACAATAGACCTCTGGTCGCAGGGCTTGGTTCGGTTAAGCACCCGTTTATGATATTTTACTCTACCTGAGCTGCGCCATGGCTTTATGTGCAAAATAGCACCTTCGTCCTGTAACTGTATACATCATACTTTGCGTCAAATCTGTGATACATTTTTTGTAAGGCGACCTCTGTCGCATTTTGCGTATGCCTCAAGACTTCACTGATTTTATCAAAGTAGGGGTAATGGTGTTGACTGTGCCGGAGATTAAACTATTCCATATGTTCATTAATAATAAAAATATCAAAACTTCATTTTTTTAACAGTCGTGTATATGTTTTGCTACATTTTAAGCAATACTTTGCATTCTTAGTAAACTTAGTTCTTTTTTTTTTCACAGGTGAAACATTCCCAACGGCTCTCAGAAAAACCTCTCCACGCATAGTTCCTTGGCAATTCATAAGGTGTCATCCAATCTGCGCACTGCACCAGTATGGCTGGATTGGGCGAGGGATGTACAGTACAGTTTAGTTTCTTGAAATTTCCGCGTTTAGGAGACCCGCCTGTAAAATTTTAATACGTATTCATGGTTTTCTGTGAACAGGACCTATTTTGGAGTGTATGACTTTCTTCCATGTAATCTGTATATATAAAAATGGCGGGCTCTGTTTGGATGTATGTTTGTAACTGATGGCCAGAAGCCCCTACAGCACCTACAGACTTGAAACTTGTCACAAAAAATCGAACGTATCCCCGTGAAATGCACTTCGAAGGCCAAATTCTAAATTTCGAATTAGTTATTTTTAAATTCATTAATTAGTCTTATTTTTTGTGTGTCCGGCATAATTGAGGGGGGGGGACTTTCCCCCACCCCATAACATCATACATCACTGAAAAGGATATTTTTTCTGAAAAAGAAAAGTTTTAACACACTTCTCTCGGTTAATTAGAACAGGAGATATTAATTAAATTTAGTCTATTTTCAAGGCTTAACTCTATACGCAAAACTGAAATACTAAATCCATTTTCCTGACAAACTTCTTTCTTCAGTTGAACCATACAAACTGTGAAATGGCATTAAAAGTGTCATCTATCTACATATATAAAGATGACGGGCTCTGTTTGTTTGTTTGTTAGTCTGGGAGCAACTAGTTTTCCGTGCGCTTTTTGTGATACAATTATGGGAGTTAGTTTTTCTGAAAGGTATTGGCACGGAGACTACGAATTCGGATGTTGCCACCCTCAAAAATAGTGCAGGGGGGGGGGGGGCTGAAGTTGGCTTCACTGAAATACCCATATCTTCATTATTTCTCAATTTACAACCGTTTTTCAAAGCTTAAAATGATTGAATCCATCTAATAACAACACTATTAGGCATTAACATCACAATTCAAATTGCTGACACGTGTTTCGAAGCTATTAGTAGCTCGTTTTTCAATATAAAAGATGAGAGTTTATGAATGAAAAGTCACTCGGCAAAGGATGTTTTTTTCATTGTCTTGGGGTTTTATGTCGCCTAATATGTCATTTAGACAATCGCCCCCCCCCCCCCCGATTGTGAAAATAGAATAAATGCATATTTGTGTGTGCACATATCTCTTTACCTGTAATATGCATTTAATTTGTACTTTTTGAGCAAGCCTATAATTTAGGGGAAAGCCCTCACACGAATTTATTACAATGAACTCTCATTTAAGCGCCGGCCTAAGGGACCAACAGAAAAAGGCGCATAAGTGAGAGAGACTCATAAGTGAAAAAGCCTATTTAAAAGTCTAAAATGCAACATAAGTTCTAATGAGAGCATGAATAAGAATGTTTCTATAGAAAATGGTTATATTGCTACGGTTTGGCAACTACTGTAACCTAACTACAATGATAAAGATAAAACAAAAATAGTAACATACCTAATCACAGACTGGTCCCTTTATAAAAATAAAATTTTGTAAAAAAAAGTAAAACCGACTTCAAAAACGCAGCTGAAAATTGCTCTGAAAAGTAAAAAATAAATTTATTCTTTGAACACCATACTACTTTTAAACATGAGTTTTGAAGTCGGTGTCGAAACAGTTAATAAAATCATTCTTACCCATTGATTGTACCATTTGATTGATTTTTCCCTTCAAAAAACACTTGAAATTGAGAATGAAACATTTTTGTTGTTTTTATTATGAAACACGTAACCGAAAAATGGGTACGAATGATTTTATTAACTGTTTCGACACCGACTTCAAAACTCATGTTTAAAAGTAGTATCGATGGTGTTCAAAGAATAAATTTATTTTTTACTTTTCAGAGCAATTTTCAGCTGCGTTTTTGAAGTCGGTTTTACTTTTTTTTACAAAATTTTATTTTTATTTCATTCTTTTCAGTGTAAATGTATACCCGGAATAGTGTCATGTTGCCATCGTGACGCTTCATCTCACTTTATTAAAGCGTCTGAAATTTTAAGCGATTGCCACTAAAAATATATTTGTTTCTTTTTAGGATTTATTTCTATGCTGATTTAATTAAAACATTTTTAAATTACTAGTTTTTCACCCGATTATGCGGCTAAAACTGGCCTACAGGTTAATCCGCAAAGTAACCATTTACCGCCGATTCATTAGTGCATCACTAACTTTAAAATTTAAAAGTTTAGGTGATGGGAGCCTGGAAATATATTTTTTTTAAAAATAGGCGTACTCTGGACTAAATATATTCTGTCAGTAAAACAGCGGTTTGCATGCCGCATAATCGTTTGACGTAGGCAGTGCATTTTTTTTTCTGCAGCTTGAAAATCCACCGACTCCGTCGAGGATTGAACTCAAGCTCTTGCGAATGAGAGCCCAGCGTCTTACCGCTAGGCCACTCCATCGGCGAGCTACTGGACCTAATAAACATCAAATCGCAAGAGTGTGCGCGTGAAATTTGAAATTCAATTCATGCGCAAAGAGGGTGCGCATGAACGGAATTCTAAAGATTTCCCTCAATTTCTTCAGAATTCCGTTCTCAAACCCCGCATCATGGGACCATGGGACCACCAGGGAGATGCACCCTTTCCAACAAAAAAAAATTTATCAAAATCGGCCTATTCAGTAAAAAGTTATGCGTGGTCATACATAAAAAAAATATACCGGTCGACTAGAGAACCTCCTCCGTTTTTTCGTCGGTTAAAAACGATCCATAATAGATATTTGTCCCTCTCCGAATTTTTGTTCATTTATAAAAATTGCCTTCCGTGAGCAATAAAAGCGAAAGATTAAAGAGGAAAGTGAAGAAACATGCTCCTTTTGTAGGAGAATAAATTAAATTGTTTGCATTTTGCAAAAAATTTGGCGCATAAGTGAAATATTTATCTTTAGAGCGACGCATAAACGAATGAAATTATCATTATATTACTATGGAATGTGCAGGGACCATTGAAAATCGTTGTATAAGTGAAAAAGGCGCATAAATGAGGCGGTGTATAAGTGAGAGTTCACTGTATTACATTTTTTCCAGCTCGTTAAAATAGTGACCGGGGACAAACCATTCGCTTCCTCTTTCTTCCCTTTCTTACGACCCTCTAGTTACAATCAGGAATGTCATTTCAATTTTTTTAACGGAGGGGGGGGGGGGGGAGGGCAAAAGTTAGCCCTGTATTTCGAATTTTTGCAGGCGTTTGAACAGAACTTTTGTGCTCAGCACAAATGACTTTTTCGCCCCCCCCCCCCCACCGCGTTGTTTACCCCCTGTACATATTTCTCTCCTGATTTAACAATGTAAGTGTGTGTGTTCGACCCAAAATTTCCAAATGCCAGTAAATTTCAGGTTATCTCTGAGGACGTTCAAGTCTGAGCTTCTTCCAGAATTTTTTTAAAATTGAACTTTGAAAAATGCAATTTTCGGAAAGTTTTGTTCATTTTTTGGAAATAAGGAAAGTTCGGGGCTTTCTCGGAATATAAGAATCGCAATTTTACACTTTCTTTGGAGATCGTAAGGAAATGCTTTGAAATTGAACCCTGATAAACGCAACTGTAGAATGTCAATGGAATTAGCTATAACAGTAGTTTTGTCTGAGCAACGGTGCAGAAATAGTGTAGGAATTGCATTGATTTGCAGCTTTAAATGATTTTAAAAAAAATTAAATAGAGTTTATTCCTAACGTATATATTACGAGATTTTCGATTTTGACTAGATACTCGAAAGATCAGAAACCAAGAGCTTGGGACTGAATTCTGTTAGTCAGATTGTTGGGCTTGTTAGTGAGATTCGGCACAAGAAAATTGGAATGGGTGTAAAGGAGTGGGTAAAATGTTCGAAAATGGCTTCAAAAATTGCATTTTTTGGTAACGTTTGAAGAAAACAGAAAGTTGGTGCTCCTACCCGATTTTTTTGCTTCAAATTGAAGTATGATTTCGATTATCTCTGAGAACATTGGGGGGGGGGGGGGGCTAGAGGATTCTCTCGTAATTTTTCCGAAATTGAACTTTTAAAACTGCAAATGGTGTAGAGGAAATGTTCTAGTGTTTTCTCAGAAAAATTTTCAACGTTGAAATCTAAAAATCGCAATTCTAAGCTATATTTGACGACGTTGAGGAAATGGGAAAAATTCAGTTGAATGGATAGAACGGGGCCCCAATCCCGATATTAGTGAAGGGGAATGACTCTTAGGAGCCTGGTACTCGTAGTAGTTTGAATTTGCTTATGCATTAATAAAACTAAGAAAAATCTCAATAATGGAGATGATTTCTTTTGCTATCGATTTTTCTTTCAAGCATAGGGAAGATATTATTCGGTCTGAGTCTCTTGCAACCACAAAATTAAGCATTGTTCTACACATTGATTTTTTTCCTCCTTCTTAGAAATGTGTTACTGATAGGCAAGGCCAGGCTAAAATATTAGA
>JAXGGA010025564.1:0-10463 GCA_038373865.1 Uloborus plumipes
ATAATCTAATTTTAATTCATCTTTTATTTACATTTTCTCCTATTTACAATGAAAATCTTTAAAACACGTTTTGTTTTTTGACAGACACAAGTAAACGTTGCATTTTTCACAACGTGTTTTTGAGCTGCTTTCGCAGTTATTCATTCGGCACTTGCGCGGCCGTGTTATATCATCAACAACTGGGAAATGATCGTATCTATCATATCTTTTTTCTTCGCAAGGAATTTTTGCGGGGGGGGGGGGTTGTAATATTTGGACCTTTTGGTCGGAGGAGGTAGATTCTCATCCGACTCGTCCTCGCTCAAAACCTTTCGGTTTCTTAATGTCTTTGCTGTAAGTGCTTCTGCTACCTCTAATTTGAAGCACAGCAAATCCATTCTTTTCTTGGCAGGAACATTATTTGCAGCCGCATCTCTGCTGTATAAAAACCAAGAATTGACCACCGCCAAATCGATAAAATGAAGAATAACTTTCCATGTCCATTTTCGGGTTTTGAAAAATGTCCGGTAGCACTCCATTTGTTGGTCGCAAATATCGACCCCACCCATACTTTGGTTATATTTTTTAACCACAGAAGGGCATTTCACCTCAATATATTGTTGCTCTTTCTTCGACCATCGTTGAACTTTCTCTTCTGGCTCAATCCCAGAGCAATTTGATGCCATCGTCACCTTTTTGCTATCTTTCCACTCCACAATTACAATTTTTTTGTCACTGGATACCTGTTCAATACTTTGGCCCCGATCTACCTTATCCATATTAGTAAATTTCATGCCACTGACACGATTAGATATTATTGTGCCAGTGCCATACATGGGTATTTCGTTCAGTCTTTCCAACAGAGGAACTGTTGTGAAGTATCTGTCAAAGTAGACGAAACTTTTGGGGGGTAATGTCTGCACTAATCTAGTAATCACGGATAGTCCAAGTCCAAGTTCTGAATCACCTAAATTAGTTGATTTACCTTGGTAAATCTCAAAATCGAGAACTAGACCCGAGGAAGTGCAGAGGACAAAATTTTTTAATCCTACAGGTCTAGGCTTGTTCTTCACAAATTGCTTCATAGAGCAACGACCAGTGAATGGGATCATTTGTTCATCAATTGAGTATGTCCCGTGATCCCGAGGCAAACTCAAACACACTTTTCGAAACGCATCCAATACTGGCTGCACCTTCCATAATTTGTTGTCAGTTGCAGTAGCAGGTTTATTAACGTCAACGACGTGAAAATTATTTCTGAGGGCCAAAAATCTGTCTCGTGATAGGAGATCAGTTACGGGTGTATACTTGTACTGCGTCTGCCAGTACGTTCTTAATCTGGGAAATGGTATGCATCCCATAATTAAGTTTGCAGCAAAAAAGAATTTCAGCTCCTGTGCATTTTGTTTTTAGCATCTTACCAGACTTGACAAAAGAATACTGGTTGGTGAAATGAGCAGCATCCATGAAAAACTCCTCTGAAAAGTATTCGCTGAAATATTCGAATGGAGTTCGTACAGGTTCTGGATTCTAGAAAGAAAAAAAAAGGAAGAGAAGAATTCATGTTGAGAATGCTTTTGAAAACAAATCGAGAAAAAGACAGTAAAAAAGCAATAAAATAAATAAATAAATAAATGACATACTTTTAAGCTGAAACTTAGTTCAAACAGAACTCGTAATTTTAATTATGGGTGAAAATGTTTAGTACATTAAAGCCATCAGCTATTATTATATTTGCCTCGACGTTTAAAAAGTTAATTGATCATGGGGGGGGGGGGGTATTACCAAAATCGCATTTGAACTCAATTGATGAAAGGTAACGACATCTAACTCTGCAGAAAAATGTAAAACAAAGAACAAAAGCCCCCCCGTTGTCCGTTTACCTTGTCGTGGTGGGGGGGCTTGCGGTGTGGTGAGTTCGGGGCGAGCTCTTGGGCGGAGTCGTGACCCCCAGTTGCTCAAACAGAATATCGGCGGGAAGGGATTTGTTTCTCCTTCCTTCCCTCATCACACTTACCAAATTTCGGAACAAAAACCCAAGCCAAGGTGTGTCAACCGTGCCGATGGCTGCGTGGTACCGGGGCCAAGCGGTATCTCTAACGGGAGGCTTCAGGGCTAGCTGGCGAACCCTGTCGTATGCAGCCTTACCCCTGTGTAGGGGGGCTACGCAGGGGCTCGACCCCACTTTCCCCCCAGTTCTCCGGTCCGCTAATGGATTCTGAAAATAAAAAACCTCCTCCCCCTCGAGGGGAGCGTCAGAATGTTTCGCTAAATAATCCGAAGTTCTTCTTAATCAAACGTAACGATCCAACTTTAAACCTTTCTAAAGTGTCTCCTTTTATCATCAACAAAGCGCTTGTGCATCAGATAGGTGAATTTGAATCCGTAAAAAAACTACGCAGTGGCGATCTTCTTCTGGAAGTTAAAAATCAAAATCAAGTAAAATCTTTAATGGCCATGAAACAAATAGGTTCGTATTTAATCACCATTTCTGAACATGCTACTTTAAACTTTTCTCGGGGAATCATTTCGGAGCCCGATCTTCTCTACACTCAGGAGACTGAAATCTTAGAGGAGATGAAAGACCAGCACGTAAGTGGAGTGAAAAGAATTACCATCAGACGTAATGGAGAAATATTGCCGACTAAACATATCATCTTGACGTTTAGTACTCCTAACCTCCCTTCACGTGTCAAGGCTGGCTACCTCTCTTGCCCAGTTCGACCATACATTCCAAATCCTCTTCGTTGCTTTAAATGCCAGCGTTTCGGTCATTCCAAGCTATCATGCCGTGGAACAACTGCTTGTGCCAGATGTTCTGAGCCCGGCCACGATAGCAATGAATGTACGAAGGAATTTAAATGTGTCAACTGCAAGGGAGACCATCCCTCTTACTCAAGAAAGTGCTCTAAATGGATCCATGAGAAAGAAATTCAAGTCATAAAAACGACCCAAAATGTATCTTATCCTGAGGCACGAAAAATTGTTGAAGCCCGTACCCCTACAACTGGATTATCCTATGCTGCAGCAATTAAAAAGGTTTTTAAAAGTTCCAGCACACAAACAGAGACACAAACCCAAATTAATTCTGTTCAAACTAACAAACTCAAAACTACACAAAAGCAATCCAATAGTGCAAAAACTTCTCCGAAAAAACTAAATGAAAATAAAGAAACACAAATGGTAAATATAAATCCTGCTGAATCACTTTTTTCAATTGTACCAAAGACACAAAATTCGAAAAAATGCACTGAAAAAAAGAAAATTATACAAGCGCGTGCTAAAATTGGAGCTACCTCTAAACAGAGGCCTCCTAAATATTTTGGTTTTAAAAAAGAGGACTTCTTGCTTCCTAACAAGCAAGTAAAACTCACCAAATCACTTCATCACTCCATTCATGACGAAGTAGAGGACGTCGAATTTAAAGAAATTCCGTCATCCGAAGATGAAGGATGGACGGACGTTCAAGCCAAATGAGGCGTCCTTCTTTCTTTTGGCCGTTTTTCCTCCTTTTTCTCTCCATGGCCCTGAACATTCTTTCTTGGAATTGTCAGAGTTACTCGCATAATGTCACGGACGTCAAAGATCTTGTTGAAACACACCAACCGGCCATTTTTTGTCTGCAAGAAACATTCTTGTCGCCTGTTGACAGACCGAGGTTGAAAGGTTTTGAAGTATACCGCAAAGACTGCCTGACAGGAGACCGTCGTTGTGGAGGAGTGGCGATGCTAATCTCCACTGATTACGCATCTAGCCAGCTCAACATCAACACGTCCCTTCAGGCAGTAGCTGAACGTGTTCACCTTCACTCGCTCATCACAGTTTGCTCTGTGTATATTCCACCTTCTTACGATTTGAGAAGTGTGGAATTGCAGACATTGATTGATCAACTTCCACCCCCATTTGTCATATTGGGGGATTTCAATGGCCACAATCCTCTCTGGGGGAGTCCAGACACAAACAGCAGAGGATTGATAATAGAAAATTTTATTGGTGACAACGATCTATGCATCCTTAACAACGGTGAAAATACATATTTCCATCTTCCAACGCAGACTTATCATGCCATCGATTTGTCAATATGCTCACCTTCGCTTCTGCCACACTGGGATTTCGAGGTGGAAGGTGGTCTCTACACCAGTGGCCACTTCCCGATCAAGTTAACTTTTACCGGACGCTGCAGCTACAATGAGCAGCAGCAAGCCCGTTATCGCCTTGATCGAGCTGATTGGGCAGCATTCACCCAGTTGGCAGAAATAACATCGGAAGTTGTGAACGAGACTGACATTGATGTA
Organism: Uloborus plumipes; assembly: GCA_038373865.1. Classification (NCBI taxonomy): domain Eukaryota; kingdom Metazoa; phylum Arthropoda; class Arachnida; order Araneae; family Uloboridae; genus Uloborus; species Uloborus plumipes. The sequence continues at coordinate 4,275 of JAXGGA010025564.1, forward strand.
GCAGTAAGCCGAGTAACAGACATTATTCTAAATGCAGCGAACATTGCTATTCCAAGAACCACTAAGGGCAGGATCAAATTTCCTAAGCCTTGGTGGAACTCTTATTGTCAGGAGGCCTATAAGAAACAGAGAAAAGCCTGGAACACATTTCGTCGATATCCAACCACGCAACATCTTGTGGCACTCAAACGAGCTCGTGCTGAAGCTCGGAGGATTCGGCGAAAAAGCCAGCGGGACTCGTGGCGTACATATGTCAGCACAATCACGACGTCCACTCCATCTAAAACCGTATGGAACAAAATTAAAAAAATCGCTGGAAATTATAAAACAAGCTGTGCTCCCATTCTGGAGAAAAATGGACAACTGCTATCCGATTTTAAAGAAGTAGCTGACTGCTTGGGGACTTATTTAGCAGAAGTCTCTAGGGCAGATAGTTACACCCAAAAATTTCTTGCTTTTAAAACGCTTAAAGAGCGAAAAGCACTTAATTTTAACTCAATTTCTTTTAAAAAATACAACACAAATTTTACTTTTACAGAATTAAATAATGCCTTACAAAAAGCCAAAAACACTACACCAGGTCCAGATGATATCCATAATATGATGTTAAAAAAATTAAGCATACCCTCTTTGAACAATATCTTGTATCTTTTTAACAGGATTTGGTCTGAAAACTGTTTTCCAAAACTCTGGACACAAGCAATTGTCGTGCCTATACTTAAACCCAACAAAAATCCCAATCAACCCGAAAGTTACCGACCAATTGCTCTAACGAGTTGTTTTTGTAAATTGATGGAGCGAATGGTCAACAACAGACTGATGTACACTCTGGAGGTGAACCATCTGCTAGCTTCACATCAAAGCGGATTCAGACGCGGTAGATGCACCATTGACAATCTAATGCTACTAGAAACATCAATCCGAGAAGCATTCCTAAAACGTAAACATCTTGTGAGCGTATTTTTTGACATGGAAAAAGCATATGACCGTACCTGGAGACATGGGATACTCAAAACTATACATGAGTATGGGTTTCGTGGGAATCTACCCAATTTTATCTCCAATTTTCTTAAACATAGAACTTTTCGCGTACGTGTCAAGTCTGTTCTGTCTGATACCTTCATCCAAGAAGAAGGTGTGCCCCAGGGAAGTGTGCTGAGCGTAACTCTTTTTCTCATAGCAATCAATAACTTACTCAAGCAACTTCCTCCTGTTGTCAAGGGTACTATGTTCGTTGATGATTTTCAAATCTCTTTCTCGTCAACAAACATGAGTACCATTGAAAGACAGCTTCAAATGGCTATTAATAAAGTTTCTCAATGGGCAGAGGAAAATGGCTTTTCGTTCTCAGCTCAAAAAACCTTCTGTATCCATTTCTGCCGTAAAAGAGGCCTTCACCCAGATCCAAATCTTCTCATAAATAATCAACCGATATCTGTAAAAGAAGAAGGAAAATTTCTCGGAATCACACTGGATAATAAACTTAAATTTATTCCACACTTGCAAGATTTAAAAAAGAAAAGTACTTTAAAATCAAACATACTTCGAGTCTTAGCTAACACTTCTTGGGGTGCTGACACAGATTCCATGTTAAGAATTTACCGGGCTCTAATACGCTCCAAACTTGATTACGGGTGCCAAATTTATGGCTCAGCCGCTAAAACCTATCTTAAAACTCTGGACACTGTACATCACCAAGCATTACGTATATCTACAGGTGCTTTTCGAACATCACCTATCAATAGCCTATATGTAATAGCTCACGAACCTTCACTTCACAATAGAAGACTTAAACTTTCTTTAAATTTTTATTTCAAAATCAAACAGAATATAAATCATCCCTTGCATTTATATATTTTCCATCCGTCAAATACAGACTTGTTTTTACGTCGTCCATCGGTCACCCCTACATTTGGGATCCGAATGCGACAAGCTCTTAATGACCTACAAATTACAGATTTTGATACCTACAGCACAACAAAACTAATTGAACCATATAATGAAACCAACTTTTCAGTTCTTAATGATTTCAGTACATTTCAAAAGGACACAACACCTGACTCAGTCTATCTACAAATCTACAATGATGTGAAGCAAAAATATTCCTTATATAATGAAATTTTTACCGACGGATCGAAAACAAATGATCACGTCGGCTGCGCAGCAATAATAGCTGGTGAAACTATCTCACTAAAATTAAATAAAACTTGTTCTGTTTTCACTTCAGAAATAAAAGCAATAGCCACATCTTTAAAAACAATATCTGAGTCAGATTATAAAAAATGGATATTATACACAGACTCGAAGAGCTCAATAGACGCTCTCATTAACTGCAACAGCAATAGCCACCCACTAGTTTCTCAATCTTTCCATCTATACAACAGCCTTGCTCAAAACAATTTCGAAATTATTTTTTGTTGGATACCTGGTCATGTAGGCATTACTGGAAATGAGGCAGCCGATACGGCAGCCAAGGCGGCAAGGTCCTATGCTGAAAATCTCGTACCGTATGAAGATATTAAAAATAATATTACAGACTGCCTCAACATCTATTGGCAGCGTGACTGGGATGGAGAAACGCAAAATAAATTGCACTCCATCCAGCCACTGACCAAAGGTTTTAAATCCTTAAGGCCTAAAAGAAGGGACCAAGTCATACTATCTCGGCTTCGCATTGGTCACACGAGATTTACACACAAACATCTTCTTTGCCACGAGCCTACACCTACATGTCTAAAATGTAATGTAAACCAGACAGTGTTCCACATTTTATGTAACTGCCCAAATTTTAACCGTGTACGTTTTAAACATTTTAATAATTTTTATCCATCTTTGACCGAATTACTTGGGGATACACCCCATCCTAATTTGTTTCCCTTTTTAAATGAAATTGGTTTTATATCTCTAATTTAGTGTTTTTATCTTTGTCTTGAGTGTTTTGTCTTGTTTTGTTATGTATCTGATTTTACTAAATATTGTTAGTCCTTTCTTTCGCTTGTTTAGTTTGGATTTTAAACATCATCTATGCGTGTTTTAAAATGTTTTAAAATCTTATATGCTTTATGGGTTGTCATCGTTTGGCGCAGTATAGCCTATAAAGGCTCTTGTGCCAGAAAACCCAAAACAACCAACCAACCAACCAACCGACATCGCGCTAAGGGAACAAAGTTTGAGTTTTCTTACTCCTTTTTTTGCTTCACGTTCTTCCGTCCTCTGTTTTTTTAGACAATCCTTTTTCTCTTTCTGCTTGACTCTTTATTCTAGCAGTTTTTTGACGGGTGAGCTCGTAAGGATACTTGAACTCATTTTTTTTTTTTTTTTGTTTTTTCTTTTTTTGCCACATTGTAGTGCTTTTGGCAATGGCTTTAAATCAAAAACACTTAAAGGCTTCTTTTCTGCACTGGAATCAGAATTTGTCATCAATTCTGTATCTACTGGATGTTTTAGATGTGTTTTTTTTACTAACAGGGTCTGGGGTTGGCACTATTATTGTCAGTTCCCTCTTTAACAGCATCAAGATCAGTTGTTTTTGAAGCAGCGAAATAATGATCGCTGAATACAAGAGAATTATGCGGCTCAATCCCACATTCTTGAAAACCTCGAACTGCATTTGCAATTGTAGCGGCTTTAAAGTAAGCTATGCTCAAAAGTTCACCAACATTTTTATCTGTGATGGTCTGCCCTGGATGAGTGACCATATAGTTGTCACATGCTTGACTATAATAATTTTTCAATGAGCCGAAAAATGCCACATCAAGAGGTTGGAGACAATGTGATGTATGGGGAGGCAACCCAACCATGATAATGAATTTTTCTCTGCAATATAATATAGCCTGCAAAGTTATGTGGGATTTATTATTATCAATGATCAACAGAACAGGAGATTCTTTGTTTGATTTTACGTGTTGATAAAAGTGCTGAAAAAAAGAGAAAAAAAAAATGCTCCTTGCTCCAGCCATTATCACTACAGTGACCTACAGTTTCTGGTGGGGCTTTCTCGATAAGTTCAGGACGCATTCGTTTTCTGGCAAAAATCAGAAAATGTGGCAGGTAAAATCCAGTGGCGCTTATGCAGCAAATTATTGTTACATTCCTTCCTCTCTCTGCTGAAACAATCTTCGAAACTCTTCTGGATCCTGTAGGACTAACTACCATGTGCAGCTTATTAGGTGTCACCATGGGCAGCTTATATTACCATGGGCAGCATAGAATCTTTGCTCCATTCTCCTCTTGAGGATTTCTTCTTGTAATGTCGAACCATATCTGAAATGTCATATGTATCATTAACAAACCATAAGTTTGCTCTTTGGAAGAAAGAGGAGGGGGGGGGCATGAGGGACTTAGTATAATATATTATTATATAAATTAGTATATATATATTAGTATAACTATAAATAAGCATTTAAAGAACTTAATAGAAGGAGCAACATAGTTAGTTTCATAAATTCCGAAACATGGGGCAAGATGACGATCTCGTCATCTTACCACGTGTTTCGTTTCGTCATCTTGCCCCAGACTGCCATTTTTGAAGGATTCGTATTTATTTCCATAAAAAAAATGCGTTTATTTGGTGCTTATTCATATAAATAGGTAGTGTTTAAACTAAGGTACACATTAATACCAATGAGATTCAATAAATATTACCTGTATTTGCATCAGAGCTTATTTGCACATGGATAAAAGTTAGATCGCGATAGCGGTAAACCAGAACAACTTCAGAACTGTCTTGAAAATGGCGATTTCAGCGACTTTATACTATTGCTGAACGAAGAATAGATAGAAGAATCTCTAATGACCAGGTGATGCTGCTACCTAGCGGGAAATGAACAAAATACGAAATTCGTCATCTTGCCCGGTTCGTCAACTTGCCCCGGTCTCCCCTTCATAAATCTATGAAAGAATACGATTATTTCACTTACTTCAGTGGGATAGATTAGACGTAACGCTATGTAACAATGAAGCAAAGATGAAGTAACAACAGTTTTTGTACAATGTTAGTAAATTCTAAAACGCAAAAATATTCTCAAGACAGACGATATTTTAAAATAAATTATTAAAATATCGTCTTCGTAATTTATCGTCGCAAACGATAAATTACGAAAAAAAAAACGGTTTAGTTTGAAAATAGAAACATTTTTAACTCAGCAGACGATTTTTATTGACGCAGTTCAAAATTAGGAAAAAAGAAAAGTAGTTTTTAATTTTTTTCATATTGTTCCACCATTTCAAAAAATTCAACAAAATTCCTGAGTATAAAGGAGTATAAAAGACACTTTCTGACAAAATTTGGTGATTGACACTTTTCAGAAAATAATTTAAAAAAAAATATTTTAACTTTATTTTTGGCGCCAAAAATCGGCTTTTCGTTCAAACAATATGACCATAACATTTTTTCATGTATTTTATTCCTAAGAATATGGAAAAAAATCACTGTTCATTAATTTTGAATTTTTCTATGGGAAAAAAAATAAAAACATAGAAACGGGTTTTTTGAAAAAACCCGAAAGTCGTTTGAGATAGAGAGCTAAACATTTGGCTAAATTTTTCTTATTCGACACCAAAATGATCCCCCACGTTGGAGCAAAATCGGGATCAAGGGCAGATTTGACATATAAACCCGGCTATACCCTTTTATTCAGAATTTTTTTTCAACCTATTTTAAATTATTATTAAAAGAATTAATGAGAATGAAAAAAGGGCTACTTAAACATCCCACTTTTTGGAAAATTATGAAAACATTTCTTAACTATCAATGAATTTTTGTTATTTAAAATGTCAACATTCAATAACTCTAATCTGCACTGAAATTGTGGAAAATAGCTGAGCCCTCCCCCCTCTTTTTACTAATTGGCTCCCATGTTGTACACTTAGCTCATTTTTGCATAATGCATAAAATAATACAGTATTGCTTTAAAAGAGATAATTAACACGTAAATGCTTGAGACATAGATTTTAGTTTTAAATAATTTTCAATTCAAGATTTTTTTTTTCAATATCGTGTAAGCTGTGGACTTTTAGTACATTACAAGTACAGCAAAGAAGCAATTTTTCTTTGCACTTTAACAGATATTGGAACTATTTTCTGTTTAATAAATTATTTATCGGGTGAAAAATTATTTTTTAAACGAAAATATAAGTTGTTGACTCACCTTTGTGCTTTAACTCCTTTCATTTCCGATGATATAAAAT
>JAXGGA010025565.1:0-10461 GCA_038373865.1 Uloborus plumipes
CAGTTGATGGGACCGTTAACTACAATTCGACATAAGCCACTTCTGAGCAGCCGTTTTGGTTCATGCCATTTCACTGTGGATTCTTTGGTTCCATATCTTTGCATTCTGAACTTCTTGAATGTCCTTTTTTTTTTAAATGGAAAGCGGTTATGAGCATTTGGTGCTCTACAGGCTTGTTGGAAATCATTTAAAAATTTGCACTGCACGGAGGAAAAGGGGAAACATGTGATTATGGTATGTTTTATTACACTAACTTCAAACCAAAAAAATCTTGAAAAATTCTTTGAAAGTGGCTGCACTAGTCCTACTCTTGGTTAAAATTTTAGAGCAATACTGAGACATTTTTTGTTTTAATGGCGATAAAACTTCTTTGTTATAACAGCTTTTGTACATACTTTCATCAGTCTTCCTCACATAAAAACATTTTTAACTAACTAAAAAGCTGAGCTTAATTACTGAAAACTATTGTATGAACATTCAGATATGTTTAGGACAATGTTTGATTTTTTTACTGCATAAGGAATTCTTTATTTTCAAAAGTGAGATCTAAACACTTATAGTTATTATTTTTTTATAAACAATTAAAAAATTCTCGTTAATTACTTTCTTTTAAAATTTGCTTATTTATTTTTAGTTCTCAGTAGTAGCTCTCAGCTGTGCACAGTGTTCAGTACTCAGAAAGGCATACTTTGTATAACCAACATAGACATGATCTACTGTAAAATATATACTAACCTTAAATAAGCCAGTTGGTGGACTCCTCGGTAGAGAATGGAGAAAGAATGGGAGAGGAGTCTCAATTTTATCTACAGGGCTATCATTCTTTGAAACTGATGAGAAATTCTTAACAAGTGGACTTTTCAAAGTTGGCTCTTTAAAAGAAAAATATTTTGAAGAAAAAAAAGTATCCGTCAATTTTACGTCAGGCTTGTTTTGTTTGGTCTGCTCAGTATCTACTACAGGTTTCACTGATGGTTTGGATACAATGTCTTCTGCTTTTGAAGTTATTTGTCCATATTTATCACTTGAAAGGTCAAATGCCAAATTTTTGGTTTGGTTTAGATCATGTGGACTTACAATGACTTTATCCCCTGAATGATCTGCAGTATGTTTTTCATCAGCCTTCTGTGTTTTTTGGAAAAACAGTGACATACTATCTGTACTTGATTTTATTTTGAAATCATTGGAGCTCTTGGCTTCTGATAATACTTTTAAAGTAGAATCTTTTTGCGAGAACACTGAAAATGTCTTTAAACCTTGAGGCTTTATGGCCTTTGAAGTTTTTAAATCAGTTAATTGAGGTTTCAGGACGGTTTCCTTCAAAACAAAATCCTGCTTTGGCTTAATTGGAAGTGTAGTAGAAACAATTGCAGTAGTTAGATTTGGCACTTCTTCAGGGTAACTGCTATTTGATGATTTCGGTGAAACTGAAAAAAATTCCATTATTATTAGCATATGAAACAAGTTAGTATTATTAAAGTTTTTCACGGAGTTAGTTAAACAACTGTATTTTGGAGTAAATACATAATACAGACACAAATAGTGAAGGGCTCTGCAAAATTATCTCTCTCCCTCTCTCTCTCTTTATATATATATATATATATATATATATATATATATATATATATGGATTTAAGTACATTTGTATATATGTATTTTTATTCCTTACACAAATCCAGAGTTTTCGTCAAATTTTCATCATATTTGGCACACTGGCTCCTTTAAATTTTAAAAATATCTAAAAAACTCAAAATTGAAATTTTTTGTCTAAAAATTACCATTTTCTTTCAATTTTAAATATATAGTAATAGAGATAAGCCTTTAAGCATACAAAATGATAAAATTTAACACATTTAAATATGTGCATTTTCCAACAAAGATTATGATTAACAATGAATTAGGTTCACCTATTTCATTTTAGCATGAAATAAGTTGAACATAATGCAATACCGGGCAACACTGGGCAATAAGCTAGTTATAATTAAATTTAACAATACTTCAAAACATTAAGCAGATTATTTCAGGAAACTTTTATTTTTTACTTACTAACAAAAAATAAATATACAAATTTTACAAATTTTGAAAACTATGCAGTAATATTTCTACCATTGTCACAAAAATGATTGTTGACAGTAAGTAATAATCAACAGCTTGCAAAAATGCATGCCTTGTTAACATTAAGAGTGAAATAGGTAAGAAGTTAGATCATACAGACCCGACTTGAAATACTAATCTTTTACTGTATTAACAGCCTATTGATTGAAAGATAAACGCAGAAACACAATACAGAAGAAAATTTGAATTCATTTGGAAAACATGGTTGAAATGTAAACAGTTTGGAAGAAAATTGCTTATTAATAAATTATGAAAATTATAATTAAAAAATAATCAATTTAATTATGCAAACATTTCAGCAGCTAAAGAAAATCATTTAGTTAAAAAGAATGAGTTGTAGTACAATTTTAATATAGTTAGGATAGCATGCCAAGAAAGCACGGGAATCAAGTATTTATTTAGCTATTTAGTTATTTCATCCAACAGTAATTCAAATAATATTCTACTTAATCATTTTGAGCTAAAGTTTAAGTTTAAAAGTACATACTTAATTCTTGATCAAGGGCATCAATACTTTCAGTTTTGAGCATATTTCTCTCATCAAAACTTTCATGGGGTGTGTACCAGTCAAGTGGATTTTTTGGTAAAGGTCCATTATTTATGATCTGAAACATTGATGCAAAAAAATTAATCATAACTAAGAAAGTTTTATTTATACTCTAAAAATCGAATTAAAGGGTACAATTTTTAGCATATGTCTTAGCAACAATTTTCTCCCGGTAGAATTACATTTAAAATAAACTTCCTTGCAACAACAATATAAATAATAATCATAATGAAATTTTGAATCAAGGCTTCTCTGGGGTAAGTATGAAATTTATTGCTTTCTTAGGATTTTTATATTCATCTATGCCAGTAATCGATACCGGGTCAAATACAAAGAGAATTGATTTTGGAAAGTTAGAAAATAGAAAGTGATTTTTTGGAAAATCACACGGCTAAAATAAATAACGCATTTAAGTTTGATTTCCCGTTCTCCTTCACACCCAGTAAATCTACCGCATGGTCACAAAAAATACCTTTGAAGAATATGATTCTACTGGGCTTAGTTGAAAGTCATATATTTATTTTCTTGGATTTGGCATGTTGCATTTAAACCCGTACGATGTCGGGCACATCAGCTAGTTTACAACATAATTAACTCAAAGGAACAAGTGTAGTACACATATTAGGTTTTTTGATCAAGAAAAAAAACCTAATGTGGAATGATTTCAGCTTGTGAACTTAATGCCCAAGGTGCATGCCAAAATGCAACAGAAAAGATAATTTGGACTTGTTCCAAAACCTAAGTGTTCATTAACTAGTTTAAATTAAGAGAAAGGGAGTTTTGAAGCCCTTTTAGTTTCATTTTTAAATTATGTTGTATTAGTCACTAAAACCTGAACATTGAATAACAAAGAATAACATAGTACTGCTTTAACATTGCTGCTTTAAACAGCAAACATTTTTTGAAACTTCGTATATTCTTCGAAAATGTTCAAAACAAATATTATTTTCATGAAAATTATTTGTTCTTTCTAAACCTGCATTGGTTTCTATTCTACACTTAGGAGAAGGCATATTTTTAAAAAACAAACTCAAAAAATCTCAAAAAAAAAAAAAATAATAATAATAAATACAACATTTTTTTTTTTTTTTTTACTTCAGACCAAGTGTGAAAAATTCACCATTTGAGATGGATGCAACTTCCAGCCAGACTAACTGTATGCCAAATTTCACTATTGTAAGCACAATGGATTCATCTTAGCACATTAGGAACAAATACTTCATTGCACCCCAGGGTTTCCCATACCTACTACTTGAATGGTCTACTCCTGGAGAGTTACAAATAGACATGCTGACATTCTGCTTCACACAAAAGAAGCTGTAATCTAAAATGAATAAAATATAGTAATGTCTTGAAAAATTACCTCACCAAGAGAAGTAGTTAACTTTTTTCCGATAAGAGAATATGATCTTGAAACAGGGGGCAAAGTAGAAGGCTTACTATATGCTGCTCTTTCAATGGTCACATTTGTTTCATTAGATGCAAAACCATAGAATTTGCAAAAATTAATAGCTTCATCCACACTTTCAAATTTCAAGTCTCTTACCAAATTGAGAGTAGGATACTAGAAAAAAGTGTAAAAGTAGGAGAGTGAAGAAGTGTTGTGAAAAAATTTTAAATAAACAAAAGGTTATGGTAAATCAATATTTTTGAGTCATCGAATAAAATATTTACAAACACATAACCGCAGTATTAGAACAGATATTAAAAATAAGTCCTTTTGACTTGAAAAACTTTATCAATTCTGAAATGGCACTTTCAGAAACTAATTTTATATCTATAAATATAGTTTATCAGAATGTTTACAATGCACATAACTTTTTAGTGTATTTTTAATAAGGACACAATTTTTAATAATTCGACATGAACAAACAAATAAAAATTACAATCAAAAACTTAATTGCATTGCATTTAAACACTTTGGCATGGGGTTTTTCTTACCAACAATTGAATCCAGCTCAAAGCAGACTTATAAATAATTCAAAATATTTAATAGTTTGACTTATGACACAATATATTAAATTTCATTACAAAACAGCAATCATTTTCTTTTAATCAAATTAAAAATGAGCACAATTGGTAAAAGCAAAATATGCATGCAGTAATTTTTAAACTAAGTTTTGACAAATATGCTGGTACAGATTTTGAAAGAATTTTTCACTATTTAGTTTCACAGAAAGGCAGAAAGAAAATAAAAAGAGAAAAGCTCAAATAATACAAAACTATATATTAATCAAATAATTAACATAATACTACAGAACTAAAATTGTATTTGTAAATGACAATATTGAGAAATTGCAATAATGTTTTCCATTGGACACAGTATAATGATGGAAAATACTAACCAAAGTTGAATGGTTTGCAGTTGAATAGGCTCGAACAATAACTTGCAATGCCTGTTCACGTGCTTGATTAACGTAGCGGTGCATTATGCAACTATTCAAGTAGGTAGCTTTCGCAAATATATCAAAAAATTTAACAAAATTATGACTTTTAAATGCTAAGGCTGCTTGAAAGGCACTTCTAACAAGAGGAGATTTCAAAACTTCTTTTCTAATGTCTTTAATAAGCCTGAAATAGATTTTAAAATTTAAAATAATAGAATTGTAACAGTAGGTGAATGAATCAATTCATAGAGAGCAGATCAGAGTGATGATACATCATTCAAAAAAAAAAATTGACATTGCAGCAATATTCAAAATAAGTTAATATTTAATGGTTGAAGAATTAATGTGCAGTAAATTGAATAAAACATTGAACATAAATGTAGGAGGTATCTCTACTTAACTAACCAATTCCATAATACATTATTTTTAGCACCTTGAAATATATTTCAATGAAAATAATGTTCAATAAAATACACAAGAAACTTAGCAAATCACCATACATATTTACCTGAGTGTTTCACCTTCGGTGAGACTCAGTAAAATATCATAAGCACGAAATTCTGCTTCATTAGGACAGCTGACCCCTTTTGATAACAAATCATGATACATGTGCTTTAAAGTCTGGAGACATTTTGTGAGATTTTCATTGTTTATCTTTGGATCAAAAGTAGCAAGGTCTTCTTCAGATAAAGCTTCTGCACAATGTATATGGAATCTAATGCATTTCTCAATAATCTGTACACATTCTTTATCACACAGTTCCTGCTGTGTCAGGTCCTGCACATGAAAAAGATATTTAAAATAAAACCAGATAACTTATAAAAACAGAGGATGAATTATGAGTGATTCAAGATTGAAACAGATGGAAAAGTTGTTATTGAGTGTTTTATAAGAAGTACTTAATTTGCATGAATTAAGAAAAGTAGTTCAAATATTCAAACAATCTCAAATGCTCAAAATGTGGTTGTTGACCAGCTTACAGAAAACAACATATCCCAAAGTACTCAGCAATGTAGTAAAAATATTACACTGAATAATGAAAATAATAATAAAGATGCAGTGAAAAGATCCCTGCAGAAAAGAAATGCTAGCAGCATTCCAATTTTTACAAACTTTTGAATTTTTTTTTACAAAATATTCATTTTAATTACACACCTATACAAAGCAAGATTACAGACATTTCTTTCAATTTAGAATGAGTCTTAATTCAATAAATTAGATAGGTAAGTTAAACTATTTTGCTTATCTTCTCTTTTTACCAGTTGATTTGCACACACAGACTAATTTCTATTTTAAAAGTTTTTTTACAATGAAGTTTTTATGCTTAATAGTGAAAATTTGTTAAATACTTATCTATATATATTTAACAGTATAACTATAACATAAAACGCTTTATGTTATTTTTATTCTTGAAATATATAGGGAAATGCCTAACGCGCGCAAATCACCTAACTGACAATATTTTGCCAATTTAGTAGGTAAATAAGCTCTGTTCAGCAAGTATGAGTATTGAACCAAACTCAGATGAACAGAAAATTTTATCAATAACTCATAAATTTCTGACAGCAAAAGGAAGTTGGATAGGTTTTCAGTATACATAAATAGAACATTTACTAAGTAAAAATGTCAAAGTTTACCTTTCTGATTGATCTAGTTCTGTTCCATATGAAATCGTACCAATCACTTATTGAAATGTTATCCATTTTTATATCCATTACATTACATATTAAATAATCCATGGTGAAAATTAGCACAGAAGCAGGTCTCAACTCGTGAGGCAAGGGAATAAGCTGATCAGCAGATGATCGACTGTATTCTTTCACCATATATCTGTGATTGGCCTCCCTTGAAAGCTGGAAACAAGAAAAGAAATAATAAACCAGTAAACACAATTTAATGTGAAAAGAATTCCTGTATGTAAGAACTTTAAAAGAACTTACAGTAAGTATATGTTTCAACCTGATATAAAGCAAAATGATGCCTTTTGGAAGCATCAAGAACTTTTATACAGATGTGTGATTTGAATTACTAAATAATATATATATATAAAAGAAAGTCGTGTTAGTTACACTACTTATAACTCAAGAACGGCTGTACCGATATGGCTAAATATTGGTGGGTAGGTAGCTTAGAGCCAGGAGACGGACATAGGCTATAATTTATGTGTGTCAGTTACATAAATAGAAAAACTGGCTTATTGACTAAGCCTTTTTACTAAGCCTTTTTTGACACCTCCATGGCTCAGCGACATAAAGCACACGTTCTGGCAGCTTCCGGTGGGCAGCAAACAGGTTGTAAGTTAGCGGTGCGTTGAGTGTTATTTGACTTTTTTGTGAAGTAAATTATAAACAAACGCGTTATTTCCTTTAAAATTATATGTGATAAGCTGTCAGAAACGATTGTCACTTAAGAGTTTTTACGCCTCTGAGGCTGAGAGGTAGAAAGCGCTTGGTGGGATAGCTCCTGCACTGCAGTTAAAGAGGTTGTTCTTCTCACTACTATTCTATTTTTTTCTATATATATAAAAGAAAGTCGTGTTAGTTACACTACTTATAACTCAAGAACGGCTGTACCGATATGGCTAAATAAGTGTGAGTAGGAGCCAGGAGACGGACATAGGCTATAATTTATGTGTGTCAGTTACATAAATAGAAAAACTGTCTTATTGACTAAGCCTTTTTACTAAGCCTTTTTTGACACCTCCATGGCTGAGCGACATAAAGCACACGTTCTGGCAGGTTCCGGAACGCAATAAACAGGTTGGAAGTTAGCGGTGCGTTGAGTGTTATTTGACTTTTTCGTGAAATAAATTATAAACAACCGATATGCCGTTTGAATTTAAAAGACTTCAATTTCCGATCCTTCAATTTTCACCTTTAAAGCGGAACAGAGTTTGCCGGGTCAGCTAGTACATTATTAAACTCCTGTCTTGTAATATAATTCCCAAGAACAATAATTCAAGTTAAAAGTGGTTTTTAGCTTTGTGCATACTAAACTTTCTGCTCTAGTAGTGCAATGGAAATCTGCCATAGAAAGTTAAGGAGCAGTATCTACAGAACAGAGTTTGAAAAAAGCGTTTTTAATTCCCCACTAACAACAGTGAATTGGAATTTCATGCTTTATTTTAAACAGAAATCAAATAAGAAAGCTTGCACAGTAATGCAAAAGTACAATAGATGACAAAGATGCACAAAAAAAAGAAGTATTAATGACCTTTATACATCTATCTCACGTCACATTAAACCTGTACTTCAGTCAAAGGGTAGTCCAACTCCCTATTAATAAAGATTTTCCATTACTTCACAGGTGTTCGTATTATTCTGTCCTCCATCTGTATGTTACGGGTATTTATGAACTTGTTAGGTCATTTTATGTTTAAATGTCATTTGCTTACATTGCCACTGCTTAATCTATCATTAAATATTCTTATGCTTAGATATAAGAAAGTGTTATGAATTGGGGTAACTTTACGAGAACTCAGATTTTAAACTTGATCTTTATAAAAAGGTCTTATTGTTATCACTCTTCATTTTGTTTCTGATTTCAGTTTTGCCTGTATTAGCTCATTAAAAGGAAAAATTGATACTTCCAAATTTTAACTCCCCCTCCCTTTTTTTAATGGTGGACTAAAATTGTCTATTCCCCCCCCCCTTTCCTTCTTTCAAAACATATCTGAAGAATATAACCATTATAATCTAACTGAAGGTTATAGCATTCATTTTGCTTAAATCTGAATAAAATTTACAAAAATTCTGCTCAGAGTGTTCTGAGACTCTGTGAGAGATTCTGCATGAAAACAAAATATGCCTAAAAAAACAAAAGTAAGATTTGCACTTAACTTTCTACATAAATCAAGCATTGTGCATACAAATCATTCAGTGGCAACATTAAGTTGAAATGGATACCATAAATTACCATGGAATCAAAGGTACTGTTATATTCTAATGCAGATAAGCAATTCTTGGCTATACGACTGTATCTTTCTTTTTCTGGGCACATGTCTGGACAGCACCCAAAAATTTTCTTTTGGTTTGATTCTTCTTTCTTTGCATCTTCTGTAAAAAGCAAATATTTGGTATAATAAGAAAATAATACTCTGTATCCAAGAGAAAATGCCTTAAATTTATACTTATTTTTATTTACCAATGACTAATTTTTTAATTGATGATTCTACAGCTTTGGTTAACAGATATCAGAATTTCACCCCCACAAGTCGATTCATGAATAATTTAAGAACTTGGAAAATAACTAAAGAATAATAGCAGTTTTTTTTTTTTTTTTCTTTTTTTTTTGTCATCAAATGAATAAACCTAAAAGGAGCATTTTACCAATGAAAGGAATTATTTTTATATTTTTTTCCTTATCATTATTGTATTTAACAAATTATATTAAGGCAAAAATGCATACAAATGAATACATATCACATGACATATGTGTCAACCTTTGAAGAAAAAAAAAACAGTAGCTGATTCACCAGCGATACAATTCACTATAAGATATGATACATTATGCTCTTCAATTCCATGAACATTAAATTTTAAATAAAATAGGATTTATTATATTCTATAATTATTTTTTTATTTATTTATTTATTTTTGAGATTTTATCTAATTAATAAAATGTTGATATAAAAATACAAAAATTTGAAAAAATTACAAGTGCATTTGTTAAAAATTTAGTACATACTCCACAAAAGAAAGTAGCAATAATTTAAAGAAAATTATGAATAAAAGATAAATTTTAAAAATGAAAAATAAATAAATAGTCGAAAAATGAAGAATAAAATATGCGGATACATATATGGTAGTATAGATTAAAATAACTACCAACTTTCAATATAATTAAAATATTTACAAGATGCAAAACGATAGAAATCTAAAACCCTAGTTGCAATTTTTGTGGAAGCACATGCGTTGTTGAACGTACACATGTAGAAGTTTCAAAAAATAAACTACAGTAAAACGGGGGGCCATCTATTGAAAAAAAAGCGATATTTTTTCATGCTTACTTGGAAAAACATTATCAAATTAGAGCTTTCTTTATGAATAAAAAAAAATAACTTATAAAAATGGGAGAAAATGGTAAAAACGGGAAACGGGAGATAAGGGTAAAAAAGGGGAGTCTCCGATCAAAAATAGTAGAGTTGGCACATATGACATGATAACATCTATATTTGCTGCACGGCTTAAATGGGGAAATAGACAATTATTGTCAAACACAAAGATAAAATTATGCAGCAAGTCAGCCTGAGCCAGGGCTAAGACAGGAACACTTGCGATATACTGCCAACTCAGTTGCCTTACAGCTTAATACTTACTGCTTAATACCCAGGCTTTGCATTAAATTTACAAGCTCTGCCATACCATTGCTATGGCCTCTCGTTGGTCTGATAATTCTGTATTATTTACCATT
>JAXGGA010025566.1:0-10461 GCA_038373865.1 Uloborus plumipes
ATTTGGGGCCCGGGAGCCCCTATAAAAAGTTTATTTTTTTATTCTTAACCAATTATTTTTTTGTTCAAACTTTCCATATCTTAACTTCCTCCTCTTTTTCGAGCAATTTGAAAAATGGAATATACATCTAGGACAACTTGGGAAATAAAGGTCATGACAGTTAATTTGGGGAACCCCCTTTATATAATATACACACACTGCTCAAAAAATTGAGGATATTTGTACGTTTCTATAGAAAAGGGGGTTTTAAAAACATTTTTTTAACTTTTTCTTTTTTCAAAAAGGAAAAGGGATTTTACAAACTAAATTTTGCTCATTTCCAAATCTTCTAGTATCACATTTTGGTTTGACGTCGAAAATAACTGAAGGGTCAGGGGGAAAAACCACGGTAGTCCACTTTTTGTTGAATTTAAACTGATGCTTCCACCTGTTAGAAAAATAAGTGTAATTTCGTTTAGTATATGCAATATTCGTGAAAAAACACTGTAGTCCATGTATTATTGTCATTTTAGAACAAGTATACTGGGGAAGTTTATGAGTTCGTAAAGTTTAAATTTCGTTTTTCTCAAAATGAATCAAATGTGACTACCGTGGTTTTCCCCCCTGACCCTTCAACTCTTTAACGGCAGCGAATGAAATTTCACTCTCACTTTACTATAAGATTAGGCAGGAAAGAATGATCGGCGTTCTGCAAGAGCATTGTTGAGATGTGTGCCATGTTTCAACGAAGACATTTGACCAATTCAGAAGCTTGTAGAGTTGTTGGCAGACTAGAGGGAGAACTAACACAAGCCGAGGTAGCGGAAGCCATTGGAGTTTCTCAAAGCGTAGTTTCCAGGGTCTGGAACCGTTTTCTAGAGACTGGAAGTGCTGACCATAGATCAAGACAAGGACGTAGACCGGCTACAACGCCCAACGAGGACCACTATTTAGCTTTATCGGCTCGGAGGCACCGAAATATGAGTGCCACTCAACTGCAACGACAACTTTGCTCTGCGACTGGCACCCGTGTTTCGAAACAAACTGTCCGAAATCGACTCCACGCCGTTGGCATGTATGCCCGTTGACTAATCGCGTGTGTCAGATTAAGTGCAAGTCACCGTCTTGCCCATAGAGGGTGGGCAACGGAGCACGTCAGTTGGGGAAGAAATGAGTGATGCAATATCTTGTTCTCTGATGAGTCCCGTTTTCCCCTTCATGTGCGGGTTTTCACCTGGAGAGAACGGGGCACAAGAAATAATCCAGCATTTGTGCTCGAAAGTGTCAGATTTGGTGGTGGAGGTGTGATGGTATATACGCCCGTCATTTCCCATTGATGGGTCGATACCTGCACCTTCGCATTACTCTTCTGAAATGGGAACTCTGGACTGCGTCCATCGATAATCAGGTGATGACGACCATAGAGACCTTATCGTACGTCGCCTTCGCTCCTTACGCTGCAGCAATGGACCCTACCACGGTGTGGCAACGGTACATTTAACTTTTAGTTTGCGGGTATTTACATCCAGTTTCCAGTGTTAGTAGTGCTGAATAAATTAGTTTTATTTAATAATAACTGGCATTTATAAACATAATGAACATGCGTAGGGTCTACATCGGCTTAGGATTGCTGGAAAATCTTGAGAAAAGTGATGGAGAAGGAAAATAATGTGACTTTTTATGCATTTTCCTATGATGAGCTAACAGACTTTAAATCAGTAAAATACACGCATTGAGAGAATATTTCGCATCAAATGAATCATTCTTCATTCTGTTTTATCATTCTTAAGTAAAAACTTTCAAAAAACTTATTTTTTTAACAGAAATAAGAGTTTTTACGCTGCAAAGATACACGTGTTTAATAGACGCCAGAGAACCGGGTTTTCGTCTGCTAGGCTCAGTCAATACCAGAAATGACGTCACATGAATAGGGTCCATTGGAGATGACTTCATTTTAACCCCTTGCCTGCCCCGGGCGTATATATACGTCGCGCTAGCCTGCCCCGGACGTATATATACGGCTTTCGAAGTACGCTTCTCTGCAATGCTCTGCTATCATTAAAGCTTGACCTACGGGTTTGGAATGCAATAGAATGTCCTTGACATTGTTTACGACGGACTTGCCTATTTTAAAGAAGGGGGTATTTGGAGAGGGGAATATTTCTTGGAACGGGGGAAGCTCTTGCTTTTGTTCCATACGGTGCAGTTATTATTTGTGTTTTTTTTCGAGTACTTCGTAACTTTTTATTCTTTCGCTTCCATTTTCTCAAAATGAATCAAATGTGACTACCGTGGTTTTCCCCCCTGACTCTTCAACTCTTTAACGGCAGCGAATGAAATTTCACTCTCACTTTACTATAAGATTAGGCAGAAAAGAATGATCGGCGTTCTGCAAGAGCATTGTTGAGATGTGTGCCATGTTTCTCGACATCTCTTCTTCCATTTTCGTTAGAGTGCTTTATATGTAGTGTTATAAAAGCTTTTTATTTTTTGTCGAATATGTCTGACAGTGAGGACAATGAGCTGGATCCGATATCAATGCACTGAATGTGATGTTGGCTTATGTGTACAGCCGTGTTTCAAAATATATCACACTACAGATAAGTTGTACACCTTGTTTTTTTTTCCATTATACTCTTACTTCATACTTTAAATTTTGTGTTTTCGTTGTTTTCATCTTTTAGTTTGTGAAAGTAAACAATTAGAATGGAAAGCGTGCCTCATCTTTTCCACGATACACCGCATAACTGCGCGCGCTTGCGCGGATAACCGTGAGCACTGGGAGCGAATCTCGTAAGTTTTCCTCGGCAGGTAAGGGTTAATGGACGACAATTGCAGACCACATCGTGCTAACTGTGGTGAATGATTTTCTTTCTGAAGAAGGATCGTATCAATGGAATGGCCAGCGTGTTCTCTGGATATGAACCCAATAGAGCATGTTATGGGACATCCTAGAAAGACGAAGTGGCTGAAAGACTAACACCTCCAGAAACTCTCCAGGACTCGAAAGAGCTCTTCAGGAAGAGATGGGCAGAATACCCCAGCCCCTCATTAATACCCTCATTGAGTCCATGCCTCAGAGATGTCCAACACACAAAAACATCGTGACGTTAGCCTATGAAAAACGAGCTAGATAAAACGTCACAGCCTACTTGGCGAATTAGAGAAGATTACTAACTGCTTGTGAGCTCTTATTGGCTTCGCCCGTAGTGACGTTCAAGTCAAGTTAAGTTGCTGTCTAGTATAGCTGTGTTGAACACCTCTCCGGGGAAACCATGCACCCTACTAGAAGTGGTTTTCTTCGAAAGAAACCCTTTTTTTTATTTGTTTTTCTCATTTTCAGAAAATGCCCTTTTTTCCCTTTTTCTCCCTTTTGTACCCAAAAGCTGAATAAAAAGCATTTTTTTCTGCCAAACTAATGTAATTTTTATCTCTTATAGCTTACTACGTGTAGTCGATAATATATCAATCAACCAAAATGGTCTTTAGGTGCAAAATCAATCCAAAATCTCAATATCCTTTAATTGTTTTGAGCAGTGTATAAATATATGGGGCTGTGAGGAGGCATGGAAGCGCTGTCCCCCCTCCCCCACGACGCTACGCTTATGAAAGAATATTCTCAAAACAATTTATCTGGCAAAAGTGTGTGTGTGTGTGTTTTTTCAAATAAAAAGGGAATATCGTATTTATTGTGATGCATATTGATTTAATTCATGAATCGTCCGTAGAGCAAAAAAAAAAAAAAAAAAGGCTATATATTTCAGGAATAAAAACATTTCGAATAAAAAAGTAAAACCGTTCGAGAGGACAGAACATTGATGCAGATTGCCAAATAAATTTCATCATGATAAAAAATGGTACGGCACGAGAAAGATAACTAATATTTTAGAGAATTTACTGATTTCATATGAAATAACAGTGTAGCCAGATTGCACGAACCTCCTCCGGGAGTGAGAAAAACTTATTCTCTTGAGTTTGCCCATTTTGTGTCGAATTATGTTCAAAGAAACCTTTTTTTTTCTTTTATATTTTGCTGCATGAAATGTTTCAGCAAAAATTCTGAAAAGTAATCCTTTACTACCAGTTTGAAATAGGGTAAGTGCTCCAGTAGTCGGCCAGTCTCCAGTAGTCGGCCACAATGACATAAAACTTCTCATAAATAGTACATTTTTAATTCAAAATCAGATATGACGCATTCGCACATTCATGTACCTATCCTCAATCATCAACCAGTGGCAGTTAAGTTTTGGGTACTTTTTTGAGTTAGTAATGAGTCATTTTATTTTGAATGGTGTGCCCGTCATCCAAGATGGCGATTCTGCTTATTTTTCAGCTAAGATGATTCTGTGGCCAACTACTGGAGCATTTACTAGTGTTGACTACAGCTTGGATTTTAACATATATATTTTTTTAATTTCTGAAACAAGTAGGTGATTCACTATCAGAAAGGTTCATTCTAAAGTTTTACCTTGTTTTTGTTGCTGTATTGATAGCTGAAAGTTCTAGGTTAGCCAAGATCAACAAAAGATCTCTTAAATGGCCGACTACTGGAGCACCTACCCTATCTCAGGAATAAAAAAATTTCAAATAAAAAAGTAAAACCGTTCAAGAGTACAGAATATTGATGCAGATTGCCAAATAAATTTCATCATGATAAAAAATGGTGGGGGGATTGAGAAAAACTTATTCTCTTGAGTTTGCCCATTTTGTGTCGAATTATGTTCAAAGAAACCCTTTTTTTTCTTTTATATTTAGCTGCATGAAATGTTTCAGCGAAAATTCTGAAAAGTGATCCTTTACTACCAGTTTGAAATATGTTACCGGTGTAAAATAAGCAATCGCGCAAATTTGTGCGAATATCCATAATACTTTCATCAATAGTATGCTATCGAGAACCGTTTCCGAAGAACGGATTGAGACAAGTCAAGAGTTATCAGAATGGTAGGGCAGAAGAGATCCAACAGCGGTACAGTGCCCGCCTGTTTATATAGTATCGCATTAGTCCAGAGAGTCTATGATTACATTAAGCGGCTGATTTTAAAAACCGGCATATATAAAACTACTAAAAGAAATGGTGGTAAAGTAAAAACACAAAATAAAAATAAATTAATTTCTTTTATAAAAATTAAAAATTAAGTTTGTTCAAACACAATTCGAATTTAACTCATGTGTAAAAAGTTAAATTGTACAAGGGTTTTAAAATATTGACTCATTGTTGTTTGAGAAACAGAATAATGACAGAAAAAATCATTCTTTCATCTTGATGTTTGGGCATGTTTTTCTAGCGAACGATTTATAATCAAACTGAATTATATGAGCTATCAACCTCTGTTTTCTTGAAGAGAAAGAAAATTCTGGTTTTATTCAGACAGAAAAAGCTTGTTTTCTCTCTTTCTCTCTCTCTCTCTCATTTTATTTGTGGTGGGCACGGGCACTGTACTAGCAGAGACAAAATATCAAAAAATTTGATGCAAATCTTGCGTCGCCGTTGCGAGTGTTAATGGCGGATATAGTGAACTCTGACCCATGCGTCTTTTTCACCAATACAACGATTTTCAGTGGTTCCGGCTCATTCTCATTATTTTATTGAGAATTCCATTCGTTTTTATTTTTCTTAACATTTAAAAAGAATATTTTTTCTTTAAAAATGAGCACGTTTTTCACTTTTCTCTTAAATCTTTCGCATTTGTCGCTCTCGGAAAGTATTCTTTTAGCATGAATTAGATTTCGGAGTCTGGTAGGGCGATCTATCTATTGGGTGATTCTCTTCGTCATTTTCCACACACAATCTGTGTTCTGATGTTTTTTTTTTTGGAATGTTCGTATAATTATAATATTATTGCTCTAGAAAGGAATCTATTACTTTGGTTCGAATAAGGGCCAATTGAAGTTTGTTTTTCTGATAAATCTTGACAGGGTGCAAGTCAGCTGCTCAGTATAACAAGGCAGGGAACTGTGTATTTGCAATTAGTTGCATAATACAGTGAACTCTCACTTATACGCCGGCCCAAGAGACCAACAGAAAAAGGCGCATAAGTGAGAGAGACGTATAAGTGAACAAGCCTATCTAAAGGATTAAAACGCAACATAGGTTCTAATGAGAGAATATAGACTTCCTATGGACAAGGGACATATTACAACCGTTTGGCAATTACTGTAACGTAACCACAATGATAAAGCGAAAACAAAAATTGTAGCATACCTAATTACAAACTGTTCCCTTTGAAATGATCCATAATAGATAGTTGTCTCTCTCCGAACTCTAGTTGTTGCGGAAATAATGCCTTCCGTGAGCAATAAAGGAGAAAGATTAAAGAGGAAAGTGAAGAAAAATGCTTATTTTTTAAAGAAAATAAATTAATTTTTTTACATTTTACGGAAAATTCGGCGCATAAGTGAAATATTTATCTTAGAGCGACGCATAAACGAATGATACTATCATTATTTTGCTATGGAATGTGCTGGGACCATTTAAAATCGTCGTATAAGTGAAAAAGGCGCATAAATGAGGCGGCGTATAAGTGAGAGTTAACTGTATTTGCAAAGTTATTGAAACTTAATTTGTTACGAAACTACCTATACATACATGTAAAGACACAAATCATGGGCAGAATAAATAACATGTCTTATTATTAAGCTAATTAACATTAATAAAATCACTTCCCAGAGGACTGTTTTCTCAACGACCAAGAGTACATACCATTTCATCACAAATGGTGGTGCTCTGAGAACTAAACCAAGGGGCGTTTTCAAACACCTTAATCAGCGATTTCGGCCAAAATTCCACAACTGATTACGTTTAAACGTTCATGCCTTAAAAAAACATTTGCAAGAGTGATAGATTTTTCTGCGAATTGGTGTCAGAGAGACTGTTTTAAAAAAAACTAAGCACAAGAACTTACATGACAATATTAAGTTTTAGAATAGGGGGGGGGGGGGGGGGGGGGGGGGGGGGGGGGGGGGGGGGCGGAGTTCGAAACCGTAATTTCATAAAAATATATAGTTGGTAGTATTCTAATTTTAGATATTAATTGCCAAATATGTTCTTCTGTTTTCGGTTTAGAGAAATACAAGCCGGGTACACCGGCCCTGCCCGGGTTTCTGTGGGTGTAGGGTGGTTTAGTGAAACTCATTCATAAATTTCCCAACACTAAAGTGCATATCTATAAACATAATGGCTACTTCTGTAAACAATGGCTATGTTACGGATAAACTATAAAAAAAATAATGCAAGCTAAAGAAAAATAGCAAGCTACAAATAATGCTTGAGTAAATAGTAAATGTTATAAGCTTGGTATATTAAAATAAATATATATTTACAGTATCAAGCGCACTGAAATTAACCATTTCCAAATATTGCTCTTTAAATAAGTCCCATTATTAGTTTCTATACTCGTGACAACATTGGTGAGGTGAAAACATCTTCTGTGCCTAATTTAGAAATTTTTTTGACTATAAACACTTTCTATTCTCTAACTATTGCCAAAATCAATTTTTTTTACTTCACCCATTAGCGATTGTTGGCTCAGATAAATATAAAAATTCTTAGAAGGCAATAAATTCCATACTTACTCCAGAGAAGCCTTGGTTCAAAATTTTCAATATGATTACAATCAATATTGTTGCTGCATGGCACCAAATTTTTGCAACAATGGGTTGAACATTTAATCATTTAATGGGGAAATGACATAAAATTAATTGTTTTCCATAATAACTTTTTTAAACTAAGCTTTTTAGAAATAAATTATAGCTTATCCTGCTCCTTGTTACTGTTGCTATCTACGGTGAAAAAATGGTTAAAATCGGTCGAGTAGTTTAGAAGATTACCCCGGACATACAGAAAAGAACAGTTAGATTAAAGAAAGAAGATATCAAAAAGTGATAGAGATTAAGACTAAAGGACAGGAAGAAAAGAAGAGAGAAAGTACAGAGATAAACATTGAGGGGGGGGAAACAAAACCCAAGAGGCAGAAATTAGAATAGTAGATGATTAGAAAACGATAGAAGACAAAGATAAGCAAAAGAATATAATAAAGAAGAAAGAAGAGATAAAATGACAAAAATACAGAATAGATAGTAGCCAGTGACCAGGAATAGTACGAAAGGATAGATAAGTAGATAGAAGAAATCAGGTACTAAAAAGTAAGAGAAGGGAAAAAATGGGGAGAAAGAACAGAAAGAAGCAAGAAGAAGATAGAAAGAGTTAATAAAATTTCATAAGAGAAAGTTAAGATAAAGATAGACAGAAGAAAAAGAACAGAGATAGATAAAAGAATAGCAAAAAGAGCAGAGTAAGGAGACAGGTAAAAGAAAGCAGGAAGAGACCAAGCAGGACAATGTGAGTAAAGAGAAAAGGAGATATAATCAGATCACAATATCCCACCACTCCCAAACACAAAGCAAAAAGAGTATAATCCCCTACATTATGCCCTAACCCTCCCCCCCCCAATGTACCCCACCCTCTATCTCTAAACGAAAACACCTCATACACCACCCCCCCCCCCCCCCCCCCCCCACAACCACACCCACCCCCACCTCACAAACAGCCAGAAGAGTCACAACACGATCTCTAAATCGCAAGAGAAAAGCCAAGAACCAAGCAATTCCCATGTTATCGGACAGACAGACAGACAGACGCGGACAGATTTTAATAGTAGTAATTATACTTATACTTTAAATGCATTTTCCCGAAAATCAGTTTTTTCGTTATTTTGAGCAACGCAGGAGCCTCTAATTAAAAAAGTTTTAGCTATTTTTGTTTGAAAATTTGGATATAGCTTCCCTACATTATGGTGCTTCAGATAGACTATTATCTTTTAATATGATAGTGCTTTTGATTGATTTTTAGTACTTTTATTGTAAATAGACTTGATGAATTTACGCGAAATCAGGTATATATATTTGATAATTTTATAATTTCAAATCTAATTGATATTTCTCTTAGATAATAGTCTGTCTTGAAGAAAATGACTTATTTTACACATGTAAAAAATATGAATGGTTACATTTCATTTTTCTGTCTTCTGGGACTTCCCTCGTTTATATTGATTTTTATCATTAAACGCTCAAGAAAATGGTTTATTTCAAAATGTATAGCTATATATAAATATTTTCTACCATTTTTATCTTTTTTTAAGGTCAATTAATATGAAATGAGTAAAAAAATACCATAATTCGAAGGTATTTTGAAAAAAGGGCTTCGAACGTAGTGACATACCTTAAAATAATGCAAAATGTACTTTTTCAAAAAAAAAATGATAATAATAATAATAAAATAATCATAATAAAAATAAATAAATAAACAAATAGTAATAATAATAATGATGATGATGATGATAATAAAATCAAAAAATCGAAAAACTATTTACGAAATGTTAAATGTTTTAAAAACAGAACAAGGCAACAGAGACGAGAAGAGTACATCTAACTCTCTGTTACTGAGAGTACATCTTAAAGAAAATCTACAGAGGGATTAGTTGCTAAAATTTCACATGTGAAATAGGCATTGTTCATTCATTCAGTCAACTTCTGGAAGTACATTTACTAATCTTAATGAATTCAGGAAACATAAATTAGTAAAAGCGATATTGATTTAACCATTGTTGGGATGAAAAAGGTTTTATTAGCAATGGTAACATTTGGAAGAAAAATTTTCTTTCACAAGGATTCGAAACCAACATCTTTAAAGTGTTAAAGCTGAATCAATTAAGATTCAAAAAAATTGAAAAGCTGGGTGATAAACATAGAATGTGAAATGACTCGTCGAATCGAAACTGTATTTCAACCAATAAAATGTATTGCACTGAAAAACTCAATATGTTTGGCAACAACCATTCCGTATTCCTAAACTAAAAATTTATTCTTTCCATTTTTTTTTCAACAGGTAGGTCTTGAAATCTTATCGATTTCTAAAATCAATCTCAGTTCTTACTGGTTTTTTAATCCATGCTATACAAAAAATCTCTGCTCTAAGAATCAAATTTACATACACTGAGTCATAACGTGCGCAACAAGTCAGGAATATCAAAAGCTATAAAATAAAATGTGTAATCAAAAGTTACATGTATTACCGAACAGCAAAAAGGAAATAAAAATTAGTTTAAATTTACAAATTAAATATATAAACCGTGAAAACAAGTATAAATCTGATAAAAAAAACATATTCAACCAAGCACTAATGAAGGGTAAGGCGCCTTCCTTTCATCTCTGCCTTTGAAGAAAATGCATTGATGACAGCATCCTTATCTATTATAATGTCCCTTTCAATGTTCAATAACGCAAGGTCTAATAATCTTTCTTGCCCTGTTGTGCAGCGCAGATACGTTTTGAGTCTTTTTAATGAAGAAAAGCTTCTTTCACTTGATGCGGTGTTCATTGGTATGCATAAGAAAGTTTTATACAATGTATGAAGACTTATAAATCCATATCTTATATCATTTTGCATAATGTATTTGATTTTGTTTTCCAAGTTATCCGTCTCTG
>JAXGGA010025567.1:0-10459 GCA_038373865.1 Uloborus plumipes
TCTTGAATTAGATTAGATAATCTTTCGGTTGTTTCATAAATGAGACAATAAATTTTATCGCTCTTGCCGCTTAGAATGGAAAAGTATTACTGGAAAATGATAGGGAGAATTATATCACAAATGCAATTGATAGCTTAGGAAAAGAAGTCAGCGTTTTTCTAGCAAACCAGAAAAAAATTGATACTCGGATAAAATCGGTATCGTTACAGAAGAAGAAAGAAATGTTTCCGCCATTGTGTCATAGCACGCAGTTATTTTCCATAAATTCATTGAATTTTATTAGCATTGAGTTTTTCACATAAGTAGGCGACGTAACATTTTCCATCCTGCTACTTAAAATGGAGGGAAATAATTGTTAGGAAAAATTGCTATGAGAGGAAAATCAAAAATTCATACATGAAAAATGAAATTCTGATATTTTGATTGCAAAGTGGTCGTAAAAGCTGCCTTTATTTTGTAGTTAACTACAACGAAACTTGCTTAAACCATTTGTACATAAATGACACATTTTTACTCACATATTTGCACTTTTTTCACGAAAATTTTAACTTAATCTTCTATTTGAAAAAAAAATATCGCAATTGGAAGTATCAAGTTCCCAAAAATTTTTTTTTTTATATTTGAGAAATAATTATTTGATCGTGTTACGGGTGTGACCTTACCCTCAACACTTGCTAATCATTAATTTTAAAATACAAGAAAACGTTTAGACAGCTGATACTTCATATGATGATGCATAATCTATCCTTATATTCGATTGTATCAAATCCAAATATTGTGCTTTTCGACCATTAATTTCGAAAAAATTCAGATGATGCCCCCCCTCCCCATATAACATTTCTCGCTGCGTCACTATACTAAACTAAATGTTAAAAGTCGTTTCCCGGGAATCACTGTGCAAACCTTTTCTTTTCTATTATACCTCACTACACGACTTTTATTTAATAAAAGTAGCACATTACGCAACAAACTGCTAAGAAAAAAAATGACTACTGTAGTTTCATTACTTATAAGTCGCTCCGACCACTGTAATTGATTGTTTTAGCTGTTACTATGAAGGACAGGAGGCTTGGAGGCAAAGGTTTAAAAATGATTAATGGTTTTAAATCGTTTTCTTCTTTTTTAGAGACGCCGTAGTAAGGCATAACTATGTAATTCTGCTTTGCCGCTTATTAATTTTTATTTCTAGTTTAGTTTTATTTATTTATTTATTTTTTGTAATTTAATTTACCCAGGAAAAATGAATTTTTAAAAGATAAATAAGTAACGAACCACCTCGCAGAGTTGGGGGAAAACAAATATAAATTAAAAGAACATTATTTATCTTTTACGGATACTCGTTTCATAATTATACAGATATTGACAGCTATAATTTACTCAACAATGTGAAATTAAATTTTTTGAAAAACATAAAATAAGTTTTTGCTGATCTTCATATTATTTGGTTAGCTGATAGCGAAAATAACCTTCATTTTTCTTCATCCTGACTGGATTTTTGTGAAATTGGTTTTTATTTTTGCTGAAATCTTCCATCAAAAAGTATTCTCTAAATTCTAAACTATCATGCAAAAGGGTGTATTTCTGATTTAAATGTACGGAGAATATCCTGCTTTTTGGTGATGTATACTGATTATTCAGCAATAAATTACTTTTATTGGTTTAAAGAAAGAAAACGGATAAAAATACCAAATGTTACTAATCCGCAGAACAATAAAATGGCTATGTCACAGGAATAATTTTTTTTCGAGAAGAAAACCATTTGGGAGTACAGAATATGGATGTACATTGTCGAAAACTAAATTTCATCAAGATAAAAAGTGATTCGGTACGAAGGTTTCAGAAAATTTGTTGATTTTATATGACCCCGTAACAAGATTGCGAAACCAAATTTCAAACATTAAAAATAAAAATAAATAATAAATAAACATAAATAAAAAATTTAAATTAAAATAAAGAAAATAGGGTGAGTTCTGGTAAGTGCGTCCACGGGGTAAGTGCGTCCACTGGGAATTATATGAACACTGTTCTGAAATGGCTTCTGCAACACATCGACTATGTTAGATAACTGTCTAATGATAATTTCAATAGGTAGAATTCAGGCCTGAATTCAATAGACGAAACACAATCAGCAACAACTTAAATGTCTTCAAAAAAACTCTAAAGTAAAGATTGGGAAGGTTTTGTTACAGTTTCTCTTGTAGTCATACCAAGCAATTGAAGTCAAGAAATGCAAATTGTTTCTTTTGAGTAATAGCTACTAATAACATACATGGGGTATTTTGACCAAATACTCTAAGTAAAATTTGCTTATATGACGGTACGCACTTTCCCTTTCTTTAAAGTAAGGTGGGGGTAAGTGCGTACCATTTCGATGGGGCAAGTGCGTACCACTATCATGAGGCATATGCGTACTATTATTCGGAGCAAGTGCGTACCATGAGGCAAGTTTGTACCATTACGTGAAAAATCCGACTCTCGTAATTCGCCTTTAATTTTGCTTTCACTCTTTTATAAGCCGATTATAAATCCGACGTCATTTCCATCAAGTACACTGCTCGACATTTAAAATGCAACACCAAGAAGGAGTGGTCAGAAATTCATGCAAATTTTACCGTAGACGCACGTCACTGAGTTATACAAATAATATGAAATGCGCAGCTCTCCGACGTACGTGAAGTAGGATATAAGAGAATGAAGTTGAAAAGTGGGCTATGTTCATGTTGGTTTTTCTGCCAGACTAATTATCGGAGAAATTTGGTTTTTGTCTCGAAGGATACGTGTGATAGGAGGAAATGCCACGCCGTCCTCAACGAAGACACTTCCAGCATATAGACGACTTTACAAGGGATATGGTGATCGGACTGAGAAGGGGAGATTGGTCCATACGTCAAATTGCAGCTGATACCCACATGGATGCAAGCACTGTGCATCGGCTGTGTCGGAGATGGTTGGAAAGAGGAAATGTAGCCACATTGAGGGGTGCAGGTGCAGCCAGAGTGACGTCAGACCGCTTGGATCGACGGATTCACCGACAAGCTGTGGCGGACCCGCAAGTCACTTGTACGTCGATTCTGCAGCACGTGCAAGGTACCCTGGATGTTCCTGTGTCGACCAGAACCATTTCCCGTCGACTGGTTGCACGTGGCCTGCAATCACGGCTCCCGCTAAGAAGACTGCCATTGACCTCACAGCACAGACTCCAACGTTTGGAATGGTGCCGGAGCAGAGCGACGTGGATGGCAGAATGGCAAACCTTAGTGTTCTCAGATGAATCCCGCTTCTGTTTGTCCAGCGATAGTCATCGCATACGTGTGTGGCGTCGACGTGGAGAAAGATCGAATCCGGCAGTAACTGTGGAACGTCCCACAGCGCGACAACGTGGCATAATGGTTTGGGGCGCTATTGCATACAATTCCGTATCACCTCTAGTTCGTATTCGGGGCACTATGACGGCCCAACGATATGTAGATAATGTACTGCGGCTGGTAGCAATCCCCTACCTTCAGGGTCTGCCAAATGCAATTTTTCAACAGGATAACGCCCGGCCTCACAGTGCTCGAATCAACCAACATGCTCTACGAGGTGTACAGATGCTTTCCTGGCCACCATACTCTCCTGACTTGTCACCAATCGAACATGTGTGGGACGTGATTGGACGCCGTTTTCAGAACCTGTCACTGCCTCGTTCAGAGGATGAACTGTGGCAAATGGTTGAAAGGGAATGGAGTGCCATCCCTCAGGACACCATCCGCAGGCTTATTGACTCCATGCCAAGACGTGTTTCTTCGTGCATCGCTGTCCGCGGTGGTCCTACTTCTTACTGAGCCGACGCCGTCCTCGCTCTAAATTTTGCTTATTTATTTTGAAATAAATATCACTTATTGTTCCATGCTGTCTCTGTCTTCTTACCAAATTTCATCAATTTCTGACCACTCCTTCTTGGTGTTGCATTTTCAATGTCGAGCAGTATATTTATATTTACATTGAATGCGGCGAAATATTTCAATTTTATTCAATATCTCTGAAATATACTGGCTTTTAAGTATTAGTTAGTACATTTTTCGTTGAAAATAGCGATCATAAGCTATACTTAATTTAAACTAAAATCACGAATTAAGCAATGAAATTAAGTAAAACACTTAATGAGGAACCAACTGATTCAAAAAACGTAGGTGAAAAAATGAATAAATTATATTTAAGAAAATTAAGAACGCCTTGTAAAACTATTTCAATGTACAAGAAAAAAAAAAAAGTACAAGTATCATATCATGATTAATTTTTTTTTTACTCTTTATTTTGTGTTTTTTCTTACTTCTGCTGATTCTAATAAGAAAAATATTAAAACCGTATTTATTCGAAAAAAAAAAAAAACGAATTGTTCACTCAGATCACCCAACGGTCTACTACACAAATAGAATTAAAGAAAATCACACGGGTACGCACTTACAACAACGCTATTGGACGCTTATATCTCATTTTACATTTAAGAAGGGGTAAGTGCGAACCCTGGCTTAAACGCAGACTGATTAATGTATTAAACCAAAACAAACTATGTAGACTATAAGTGATTATTACTAAATAAAAACAACTTACATTTGTTCACTTGGTCTTATTAAAAGGACAAAGGAAGAATCACAGACACAACACTCTCAAACTTCAAATCACAGTTGTTCGTAAGACACGTGGAATATTGCTGATTGCGTTTCATCCACGCAAGCAAGTGCTGATCTCTAGTATTAGGAATTATTCCAAGGCAACTACCTAACATATTTAATATGTGCCAGAAGTTTTTTCCTGCTCATATTCACATAATTTAAGGTGGACGCACTTACCCCGCTAGGTAGGGAAAGTGCGTACCTTAGAATAGGTGTCATAAACTAGGTCACAAAACCTATGCTTATGGTTTATTTGAACTATTATATGCTTGAACATCTTAGTAAAGGATCTGGAAAGAAAACTAAAAAAAAATTGTGATTGTACAAGATTTTTCAACGGAGCAGCATCCTTGAGAACATGAACTTTGAAAAAAAGGGTACGCACTTACCAGAACTCACCCTAATAAAAATAAATAAAAATAAAAAGCAAATAAATAAAAATAAAAATAAATAAATGAAACCAAAAATAAATAAATAAAAAAAAAGGGGGGTGGTCTATTCAGATAAATCGATGTAAAAAGTTTAAACTGTAAGGAGCTTTGAGTCAAGGGCGGATCCAGAAATGCTCCAAGGGAGAGGCGATTGATTTTTTTTTCTTACTTGCCCATTTTTTTAGCCTTGCATTCTTGTTAACATATGTTGATTACAAATGTTTTGGTCTTCCATTTCGAAAAATTTCCAGATGTGCCCTAAATCACCGTACCCCTTTCCATTAATATCATCAAAGATGATATGATGATATCATCAATATGATAAATAAATATATCATCAAAGATGATATCATCAAAGATGATAATCAAAGATGATGATATCATCAAAGATGATAAAACTGCCGTTTTTGAACTTCAAAATCTAAAAACTGCTGGAGAATAGTCCCTCAAGGGAGGGGCTATCGCCCCCATCGCCCCTCCCTTGCATCCGCCCTTGCTTTGAGTTTTCTTATCTTCCAGAGGAGGTTTGTTCAATCTTGCCTCAGGGTCATTTCATGTAAAATCAACAAGTATTTTACGAAATTTTCGTGCAGTACCATTTTTTATCTTGAGAAAATTTAGGGGCAATTTGCTTCAATACAGTAAACTCGATTATCCGCGAGGGTTGCGGGGAAAAAAAAATCTTAGTCAACTTTATTCTTGTTGAGCAAACATTTTTCTTTTAATACACAGGTCTCCAATTTTTCTTGACATTTCTTACCCAAGAGTGCGGTGTACTTTATCCAATAAATGATTTTACATGGACGTTATCGTAAGTACCCCTTCTTTATCGATTTTACATGCTTCAGAAAATCAAATACAAATAATTTTTAGGCTGTACCTATCGTCACTGATTGTACATCATATTTTAAGTGTAATACAATTATTTTTAAGCAAAAGACATTTTTTATCTTCTTAACCCCTTATTTTTTGCTTTTTCGGATTATTCGCGATACTCGTGCCACCCAATTCCGCGGATAGTCGGAAGTGTACTGTATTCTGTATTCCCAAACGGTTTACTTTTTTCTTGAAAAAATTTTGTTCCTGAGATATAGAAATTTTTTTTGCTCCGTGGACGAATAAAATTTGGCATTTTTGATCCTTTTTCTTTTATTCAGATCAATAGGAAGTGACTGATTCCTGAAGAATCAATATGTTTCACCAAGAATAGGAAATTTTCAATGTATTTTAATGAGAAAAAAAACTCACTTTTCCAGATAAATTGTTTTGGAGAATACTTTTCGATGCAAGATTTCAGAAAAAAATAAAAATTAATCTTAAAAAAAAAATCCTTATATGATAGAATTTTTTTATTATTTTTCTTGAAATCAGCACCAAAAGGTATATAAAATTCTGCCATTACTTCTCTTGTTATAACACAGGCTAGCTTGTATTATTAGTCTGTGATACTATCTTTAAATTAGTTAGCACTAAAATATGGAACATTATCTATTTATGCTAAAGAGGAAAAGACAAAAAAAGATGTTATTAAAGAGAATAAATTACAGTAGAGCATACATAAAAGAATGTGCAGATTTGTAGTTGGTAGGAAAAAGTGCATGTTTTTACACGTAATTATGAAAATTTCCCAACAGTTGTGACTTTTCTTAAACATTTGCTAAAATTTACTGCATAAATTTATTTTTCTTTCGTTTCCACAAATATTTAGACATTTATCTACGAAATTATGGTTTAAAAAAATTAAATAAATTAGATGACTAAAATATGTTGAAATAAAATTTTATTTCACTATAACTTTACGTTCTTACACGATTAATTCATTTCTTCCCCTTTCTTTCTTTTTTTTTTATTTGACTAAATTTTAATGAACAAAATGAAAGGTATCGTATTTTGTCCTGTGTATATGCAAAACGAAAATATCGACTGCTTTTCTTAAAAAAGAGAGAAAAAAAAATGCATTTTGAAGTTTCTGGACCCCTGCTCCTTTTTTAAAAAATTTTTTGAAAGTAAGGCGCGACTCCTCGACTCAAGCTCACACGAAGTCATCGTGATTTGGACTGAACTGACGATTCCGAAAATTTTGGAGAGTGATTGTAATATAATACAATAATAATAATTTTTTTACGACGGCTATGTCTCTTAACATATTTGAAGTCGGCTAAGAAATGTGTACTAAATGTTTAATATCCAGTACTCGCGTTTTGAACGGTTTTTCACACTCATATTGTGCATTTCCTACTTATCTCCTCTTTTACGTTCCTCCGAATACTCAGAAACACATTTTCCAAAATTGAAAAAAAAAAAAAAACGAGAAGGATCCAGAAATATCAAGTATTCATAGAAATGTTTTTAAATGCATCCTGATCAAAAATTGATTTGAAATTACTATTTTAAAGGTTAATTTACGAAAATTTATTCCTTTGATTAAATAGCTGGAAATTACTAAATAGACGTGGCGCCATCTATTGCTGGAACGTAAAACATTTTATCTTTGCCACAGAAATCTCTGCGTAGTTCTCCAAAAAGCGTCTGTGTGTTTGCACACGCATAACTGGAGAACTACACGGCCGAATTTGCTGCAGAAAAAAATTTCACAATTTGTTTATTTTAACTCCGAAATGGTTTATGGATCAGTTTGAAAAAGGTTCGATACCTCCTAGTTTCTTATTCCAATTTAAGATGCTTTTTTTTGCATAAATTCGCGAATATGAGGGTGCAAAAATACTTTCACATAACATTACTATAGATCGTCAGAAAATCCAGATTTTTCTGCGTTTGATAAAATTTATTCCAATTCTCTAACTTAACTATAGTAGAAGTTATTCGTGTTTTAACTCGATTTTTTCAAAACTTTGCTCCATTCCAGTCACTAATTTCTTTATTAAAACGATCAAGTGGACATAATCTTATTTTTGACACAATTGCAAAGAACGACTTTTTTGAATCCCTGGTTTTACCGGATCAACATTTGAGAATCCAAACTTCTATATCAGATGTTCCCAAACATTTTTGTTCTGTAGACCCCTTGGCGAGTTTTCGAATATCTCATGGACCCCCTTCTTAGGGGGTCGTCCTAACAGTACTCAGGTACTGTAATAATTAAACTCCTCTGCTCCAAAAACGATTTTTAAACAAAAATAAACTTCTTAAGCATCTGACAACTTTCTAAAAGATTCAGTTTGTTACTTTTACTGCAGAATAAAAAACTAAAATTTAAATTTAGGCAGGAATTCAAGTGAAACACCATTGCAGTCGCTTCAAGGCGATCGCAAATTGCAATCGCTACTGGAAGTCGAATTACATTAGAATCGCATCTCATAGCGATTGCAACGTATCCAAATTTGGGAATTTGCGATTGCATTTCTGAGTTGCGATCGTCCTTGTTTCACTTGAATTCCTGCCTTAGAGAAACCAGATGAAGAGAAAAGTAGCATTTTTATTCATACTTTCATAAAACAAATGGTACAAGACGCAAACGAGCTAATCTGCCGTGTTGAGCGCAAAAGTCGTACCTGCACTTCTCAACAAAATTTAGTTATCGCCACCAGGTGGCTCTCTATGACGTATTTTACCTAAATACAATATTATGTGGTCATTTGAAAACGGGGAATGATTTTTAAAAAAATCTGAAAGAGTTTCCTCTGAATCAAATATGGCGGGGCAAAACTTTAAAGAGTAATATCTCAGTTTGAGCTCAACTGCAGATACCACTTTTGCGCTTAGCATAGCAGTAATGTTCTTACATATAATTGATATGAAGGAAAAAAAACTTTTTAACGGGAGGGGGGAATTTGGTGCTTGGACAGCGAATTTTAAATATTTGGCTTTAGATTTGCGAGGCGTTAATTTTCAAATTTCCCAGTCATTGATTGACAATTTGTTTCTTGTTTTTGTGAGAAAATTGGTTACAGAACTCAAACCTCTTTCCATGAGGTATGATGATGTAAAAGCTTTCAAAAATTATCTTGCGATAATAGGTATGCCTTTCTGAAGCCAAAAATAGGGATACCCTGTGACTCAGATTTTTTGAGCTGATCCTAGTTCGTGGACCTCTATTTGCATCTCATAGACCACAAACTTTTTGCTTCATTTATAGGGACCCCTTGCAAACTCCGGAGGACCCCTGGGGTTCCCTATGGACCACTTTGGGAACCCCTGTTCTATATCAACGAGTTCTATATCAACGTTCTATATCATTCGAGCTCGAAAATTCAAGTTATTAATGTTTTATTTTGTTGCCATGGTTCCGTATTTTAAATCCTTTTTTTTTTTTCTTTTTTTAAAAAAGCATTTTATTCTCGTTAAAATTAATGTATAAAAAACCAAACAGAAAAAACAAAAAAATAATTGCATTTTTTTCGCTCCAATACGTATGCTATTTTTCACTTTGTGACAAATGACGTTTTTAAAATTAAGCTTTTGAGTTTCTTAGAATAGAATGAAATTTCTGTGAATTATGTATTAATTGAATCTTTTAACTCATGAATACTTTTACGACAGAGAAATAACAAGAGCTACTGCTAATTTGAGTATTTTTTCATTCATTGGGTTGATTAATTCAAGTTTATGTATTGTGACGGAATGACAGGAATTTTTAAGGTTCAGTAATTACAATAAAAGTTACTTTATGTTTAAGGAAATTAAAAAAAATTTCGCACTTGGCTAATGTAACGCTACTGAAAAAGACGTAATCAATGGAATAGTTTATGAGATCATTTCAATGTAATCTTTAAATTAATTAAAAAAAAGTAAAACATACGCTTTTAGAGGCACTTCTAATACATCAACATGTAATACAGTTTAGCCTTTAGCATTAATAATAGTTTATACTGCTTTATTAATAATAGTGTTTAATACATTTCTTTTGTATTTGCAAAGAAAGTGAATTTATCTTTCATTCAGAGTTATATACAAGCAAACAAACAAACATGTGAAACTGATAAAAGCGTATTAAAAAAAAGTGATTTTCTCTCTGTTTTTTTTTCTTTTTGGTATATATGTGGTCATTTTCTTTTAATAGCCCATCGCAGAAATTAGAGACCCATTAAAAATGCAGTTCCCCATACGTGAAACACGTTTTTTTTAAAATAAAATCTATGATTATTTTTGGTAGGAATATATACGCCTCTTTGTGGTTTCTTTTACTACAAAATTGCCGTGTGACTGAAACTACAAGATGTTGTTTTTCCTGCATTGACATTGCTTTCGAAGAAAAACTACTTTTACAGAGCTCAGTAACAGTATAAAAAACACATAAAATATTATTTCAGCTTATCGTTCTTCAATTAGGGTGTGTATTTTTTAAGGCTCGACCGATGCATCGGCGCCAATGGTTGAAATTTTTTCCATCGGCCATACGGCATCGGCCGCCGA
>JAXGGA010025568.1:0-10458 GCA_038373865.1 Uloborus plumipes
ATAATATTTTGGAAATTTTTTTCCGCCGATTCATTGGCACGACTTTGCCGATTATTAATAATGAATGACATGGCCGATTATGGCAGATTAATCGGTACTGCTGATTCATCGGTGCATACCTACTAAAGAAAGTATCTTCTGTATGCCTATATGAGTCTGAATAACTAACAAAAAATCAATTCAAAGGCTATTAATTCTTATTTTGATAGACCATTTTACTCACATATACGTCAGATAGGAAAGAGCATTGTCGCAGAATGTTTCATCATTGAAGAACAACAAAAGATACTTACCCCTATTCACGTTCTTCTTACATTTGCATTGTATACATGTCCATTTAAACTCTCCAATAAACTTCTCTTGTCAGTATCAAGTGACTATACTTTTGTTCTGCTCGGGGTATGAAAACAGCGCATGGTGGCGGAATGTATTGTTCGTCATATTGTCTTCAAGTTACTCCGAAAGTTATGACATACCTCAGGTTTTTACTACGGCTTTTGCAAGGTCATCGTGATAACAGGAAAGATCGCTTTTGTTTAGGAGGCATTTCGAGTCGATATTCTTACAGTTTGCTTCAAAATGTCTTGAATAATAATGAAAATCTTGTGGGATTAGCCTGGTGAACGGCAAATAAGGAATGCTTGTAACTTAACTATAATCATTTTTTTTAAGTTTCTGCGAATGAAATGCAAGTAAGTTGGTTGCAATTATTGTTTTTTTTTTAAATTATTATAATTATTATTATCTCTTCAAATAAGAAATAACTTAAGCATTTATTTTCACCTACACTGTAAAAAATTGATGTTGTTTTTACGGTATAATCCAGTTAATTTCATACGTAACAAACTGTATAAATTGCTAATTTTACGGTAATAAACTGTAAATTTGCTAATTTTGCACTAATAAACTGTAAAATTTCTGCTTTGCAGTAATAAGCTGTGAAATTGATAATTTTAGTTTTTTAATCAATTTTCTGTTTCTGCGATTGAAATGCAAGTAAAATAGTTGCAAATATTGATTTTTTTTTATTATTATTATCTCTTCAAACAAGAAATGCTTCAAGTATTTATTTTCACCCACACTGTAAAAAATAGATATTACTTTACAGTTTAATACAGCTAATTTTATACGTAACAAACTAAA
This sequence comes from Uloborus plumipes, assembly GCA_038373865.1. Classification (NCBI taxonomy): domain Eukaryota; kingdom Metazoa; phylum Arthropoda; class Arachnida; order Araneae; family Uloboridae; genus Uloborus; species Uloborus plumipes. Next base: position 1,144 of record JAXGGA010025568.1, read on the forward strand.
AATTTCTAATTTTACAGTAATGATAGCTGTGAATTTGCTCATTTTACCCTAATAAACTGTAAAATTGCTTCTTTATAGTAATAAGCTGTAAAATTGCTAATTTTACAGTTTTTTACTGTGTATTTTGCAGCTTCAACCTGTAACCTGTGCTGCCAGTATTATACTATTGCTTTTACAGTGTAATACAGCTAATTTTAAGGTAATAAATTGTAAAATTACAACTTTACAGTAATAAACTGTTGAAATTGTTAACGTTATAGTTTCTTACTATACGTTTTACAGTTTTAAACTGAAAACTCTGCTGTCGATATTATACTGTAAAAACAAGTTTATTTTTTGCAGTGTATGTAAATAAGGAGTACTGATAAGTTCCTTACAATTATATTATATTTTTGAATGCGTTAAATTAGGAATATTTAGCGGGTCACTGCAATTTTTTTTTGAGGAGCTTCTTGATGAAATTTAAGGGATAGCTTCAACTGGAAAATTTTACTGACAAGTATTTAGAGTAATTATGATTTATCTGCATTGTTAGGTTATCAGAGGTTAATTTCACGTCGATATATATTGCATATAGGCCTCTGCAATAGCCCTGGCTAAGACAGAACTACCCTGGAGGTTACTTGCGGCCCATTACCTTCCTTTTCGAGTTGAATTACATCATTGATTGCGAACTGTCATTGGTACACTAAATTAATATTAGCTATCAATTTGTAGGTGATCTCAACTTCAGTTTGAGAATATCAGCCTTTTGCTCAGGTACTGAGTATCCCAGTGGCAGAAACACCGCGACACGGCGACATCGTCGCCGCCAGTGAAACCATCTTGCAGACAGTTTGTCTGCACTAATAAAAACAACTTAGAAAGTTTGTCCGCAACTTTCGGCCAATTTTTTCCCCTCTTGAGCATGCTTTGACTTAGGGGCTTCTTTTTCCTCCCCATTTAGCCGCTGGGAGAAAAAAAAAAAGTTACGGGATAAAAAAATTCTTTGTAGTGGCCAAACATGGCGCCCGAAACCTTTCTTCGCTTTTATGCTCGTTAGAGCAGCTGTGTTTTATTTCGCTGGGGTTATTTTTTACTTGAGATACGGCTACATTTTATTTTTCATTCATTTACGTGATATCTATCCCACCCCCCTTCGATTTTTGTCCGTTTTTCTACGAAAAAAAAAAATTTGCAAGTTTTCTCGGTATCGTGGGAAAACATGGCGCCTGAAACTTGACTTTGCTTTTTCAAATTTCAAAGCAGGCAAATAATATTTTACTACTGGAATGTTTTCGTTTAAGAAAAAGCTGGAAATAATTCTTCATTAATTTGCATCGCATCTGCTCCCCCCCCCCCCCGATTATAATCAATTGGTGCTTTAGTGCTTAATAAACAAAAGTTTATTTTTATTGTATTCATGCTTAGAAAATTGGCTTCTCTATATTTGGTGTAAAGTGAATTTTTGCCAAATTTATAGGTCAGCCCCCCCCCCCCTTTATCACCGATCTTTATGCACATAGTAATTTTAGTCTTCTTTTTTTTTCTTTTTTCTTTTAAAACACAAAGTCAAAAAAAAAAAAAAAAATCGCCAATTTTTTTAAAAAATATTTTAGTTAATGCTCAATGGATCATTAAAAAAAATCAATAGTTTGATCACTGGTAGTGCCCTTTCTTTTAAGTCCTAATTTAAAGTCTACCCTTTTTTTCTTTATAATATTTATCAAATTCAAGTTTGTGACCTGATAATACCTGCAAAAACAGCTCAATACATTTTTGTCTTAATTTCTAAATTATTCTGAACATTTTAATAAAAAAATCTTTTTGATTTCATTAAAATAACCACGGTTAAAAATGTCTTGTCTTAAACCATGTCATTAATGCAACAGCTCTTACGGAAAAAAAATGAAATAAGAAACTAAAAACCTCAGAAAGTGCTAAAGATATCCAAATAGAATTTTAGAAGATTAATGAAATAGCTAATGGAGCAAATAGAAAAAAAAATCATTATAAACTGAAACAATGAGTTTCATTACCTGGATAAGTGATAAGGATGCAAACCTGTGGTGCCCCCCTCCCCCCCACCCATTATTAAAAATTAAAGTTTAAACTTTTTTATAATTTCGTACCAATCTTTTTTTCCTGTGAAAAAAGTAAGAAGTTTTTTAAAGCCTTTCTTTTTTAAATCTTTTATCAGAATTTCATCTTTAACTTTTTCTTTTTTGAGTGACATGCTCAACAGGTCACAACTTACAGACTACATGTTACACACTCCTAACATCAAAAGTCAAAACAAAATGAAAAAGAATACATGATGCTTACAACATTTTAGATAAAGTGCTACAAATTATAGTTAAAATTAAATTATGCTTGTTTAATATATGACTAGTATATTAAAGTTGCACTCAAAATTTGCAGACAGATAATGAAATTGTCAAAGTTTGTCGCAGACAGTTACAAAACTTTCTGCCACTGGGCTGAGTATTCCCGACTCATGAGCCCATAACAAGTACGAAACTGCAATGCCTTAATGATTAAGGCATTGCAGTTTCGTACCTTAATGTCTTGACCGATTTTAGAACTTTGCAGTAGATTATATAAAGTTTTGAGAACTTAATTCGCTGTTTCCGTAAACTGACATTAGAAACTTTATACATATGAATGAGAAATAATACGTCAAAACGTAGACGTGTTGTATTGTGATTCATTAAATAATTTTGTGTGTGCATAGTACTTTTAGCTGACAGTGTTTCGCGTATTGGACGTATAGAATTTGAAACATTTTAATGTAGGGGAATGTGGGGCAAAGTGAAATAGCGGGGCAAGTGAAATGGTAAAATATTTTCACAATGTGCAGTGCCAACTATCTAGCAATATTTTAACTAAGTTCCTAGACATATAGTTGATTCCTGTCAAAAAATATGTAGCTCCAAAGATCAAGGAAAAAAATTATACAAGCCATTTTCAAAATTTGATACCTTTGTTAGAATATTCGTGGTTTTTCAAAAATATTTCTTGTTATTACAAAACGATAAAATTTTTGTAATTACCATTTGAACTATTAATTGAGATCTACTGACGTCCAGGGCAATACTTATTTAGTTTATATTAGGCATTTTTTTTATTTTAAATGTTCAATGTAATTTGTCAAATGCACACGGAGCAAAGTGGATAGGGCAAGTGAAATAGTTTATTTCGTTTACTTATTCATTTATTTAATAAATCGCGTACGTATTTCTTCATTTATTAATTTACTTACATTCTTTTACTTAACTATTTACGTATTTAGTCATTCATTAACTTATTTTCTCATTAATTCTCCATTTTATTCACTCATTTATTTTTCTCACTTATTAATTGATTTATCTACTCATTTATTAATTATTCATTTATTTTTCATTGATAATTATGTTTTTCATTTATTTACACATTAATTTGATGAAAATTACTGTTAATCGTCGAATGGAAAAATTTTCTGAACAAAAATATTTTGTTTTTCACTTTGCCTCATGAATTTTTGAGGAGAAAATTTTCCACATTTTTTTGAAAGTACAAAATAACTGCCAAAGATGAAAATTAATATTTCAACAAAAGTTGTATTACAAAATATATTATTCCGGCTTTATGTACAATAATTTTGGAACAAATTTTCCATTTGTTCCTTTTGAAACAGGCAGGTAAACTTAACTATTTCACTTTGCCCACATTCCCCTATGATACATATGTAGTAATTTAAGTTTAGTTAAAAAAAAAAAATATGTAATGCTTCTGATTCTGTGAACTCAACTCCTGGAAGTTTTAGTTTCATGTAAAACATTATAGCATAATTAATTGAAATCTCTCAGTAACCTTTATACTAATTTATACTAATTTGTTATTTTACGTATTTATATTGTTATATCTTAATTTTAACACATATATTTTTTGTACGTGTTCTGACCATATGTTGAATTATAAAAAAAGATTTTACAACAACTAAATACTGAATTTTGGCAGTTATGTTCAGAAAAATGTGGATTTATAAATGTTTTTCTGAAAATCAAGTGTTTTGCATACTCGTTCGTATATTTTAACTGTCCTTACTGATAAATACGAATATTTTACGCCTGAATACATATTGAGCTACACATGCTGTTTTTATCTTCAAAACGCAGTTTCTTTATTTGGCAGATTAAAAGCTAACTAGAATTAACTCCAGTGTATAATCACCATTTCAGTTTTTTTATAGGGTCATGAAAAAAAACTTCAAAATTAATATACATATGGTAAAAAATAGTAATGCTTTATATATATATATATATATATATATATATATATATATATATATATATATATATATATATATATATATATATATATATATATATATATATATATATATATATATATATTTTTTTTTTTTTTTTTTTTTTTTTTTTTCAGGTTTTACTCAAGGATCAGTCTTTAGGATCTGAGCATCAGCAAAAGAAACGATGTTGATCTTAACGTTACTTTTAGCAGCGGGATTATGTCCTATATACGCTGAAGAAGAAGAAAAAGAGTCATCTAAAGAGAGTTCTGAAGAAGTTAATAACGTTATTGAGAATGCGGCTCCAAACATAATTTTAGTTTTAGTAGATGACTTGGTAAGTTATTTGTTTCATAATTGTACACAGTTTGATTCTGATTTTTCTCCCTTATATTTGATTGTTTATGGATTGGATGCATGCATTTATACTTTTAATATCATTTTGATTTCGCGACCCCGACCATTATCCAGAAGATTCAAAATATTCATTTTCTTTAACAGTTTATAAAGTTTGATTTCTGATTGTATTGCGCGGAGACACAATCAGCGTAAAAGCATGTGTGTTACTTATTATATTATTAATATCATTATTGTTGTTGTTGTTGCTTTTTATTTATATTTATTTAGTTACTTATTTTTGGACATGAACATGGATTTAATTGAACTACAAAGTTCTATTTAAAACACTCTTACCAGGAAAGTACTCAACTTAAGTAATAATGAAAAAAGTTAAAAATGGGGCCGTTCGAAAGAGCATACTGAGACATATCTTTGACCCAAAGATCAAGTGCCCTCGTCCCCTCGTTTTCGAGATAAGGAGTCGTAAAGTCAGCCGAAAAGTAGCCAAATTTGAAGACTTGGCAAGAAATTGAAGCTAGCTCCCGATTCTCCCTTCCGCTACTTGCCTGGCATCGCATCGTTTCCATGTTTGGTCATTTGCGAAAGAAAGTAAAAGATGTTTTACGTTAACCCTTTACTTGTATGAGCTAAAATAAAGAATGCTAATCAAGACTATGATGTGGAAAGCAGAGAGCTTTATCCAGAGGAGCAAAAACTTTACTAAGAAGTTAAAGTTTTATCTTTTTACGATTGATAACAATACATTTTAGAATTTTAGTTATTTTAAGTCTTTTTACTGAACTAAGTTGTATGTGTTAATTATTATAACTTAAAATATATTGCACGTGTTTCCAAATGAATAATTCGGGATAATTAAATAAGTATGAAAAGCAGCTAATATGAGCTCATGTACAAAAAATGAAATAAATAATCTTTGGGGTAGAAATTTAATTGTCATGGATTATGATACCAGTTCTTATTTCAAAAAAAAAAAAAAAAAAATTGATACAAGAAGTTTCACTATCTGCCAACTCATAGCAAAAACATTTATTTTTTTAAAATTGAAATCGAGAAAAAATAAATAATTTTAAAAAGAAAACGAATTAGTAAATATCAATAGCTGCAAAATTATATCCACGTCGAAAATTACATCAAGGGTAGAGGGAAATAATTATTTCCATTCTTAAAATATACTAATAGAGTCGGCATTTATTGTAAAAACCCCTGCCGTTCAAACAAATTGGTCACTGTAGCGAAAAGTCTCTGTAACGTAAATGTAAAACATATTGCATGTTAATTTCGTACTGTTTAAAAACACTAGAATAACTTTTACTAGTTCTGCTATATGTTCAACGGGTATGAAAAGACTAACAAAATTGTAAATCAATACGTTTTAGCTTACTTTTCTGTAAAAGTAGAAAATAGGTGAAAAAAAATCATGAAAGAAGGCCTGATGCACTGAAAAAAAAAGAAAGAAAACGCTCAAAACAATTGAGTCGAAAAAGCACAACTTAATAAAAATAATTAAATACAGAGAAATTTAAAATAGGAAAGTTGGGTTTTAAGCTGCGGAAGCTGTGTACCTGTCAGTCTGTCTATTGGTCAGTTTTTCTGCCCCTCCAGGGGGAAATAAATTTTGAGTGCATAGTCCGATTCGATTTTTTTTTTTTTTTTTTGATTCAAAGATCTCAGTGAGGACAATACACTCCCATATTCGACGTTTTGATTTGAATAATATTACATTCAATTTCAAATTTCAGATTTTTTCCCCTGTCCTCACTTATAACTTTTGAGGGAACAAGTTCGATTCGAGCGAATATTTTTTTTTCGAAATGTCTCAGAGAAAACACCTCATTCCTGTTTGAATTTTTTATTTGAACACATTTTAATTACATTTTGAGTGATTCTTACATACCCAGAGATGCAATTGACAAAAATGTTTAGGAGAACTCCCTTTGAGTTATAGGGCACCCACCAAAAGAAAAGTGGTTTGAAAAATTTTATATTTGCAATTTTTACAATTAAAAACCCTAAATATACCCCCCCCCATACTACAGAATTGTACGAATACTTAAAAAAATAATTTAAAAAAAAAACAGGAGGTTCACTTGTCACCTCCAGGGCTCCTTAAACAAGGGACCTGCGTTAATCGCAAATAGTAAGATAAAATTTAATTTTGATGTATTGTTTAAAATTGTTTTTCCTCTTTAAAAAGCTCTCTGCTTTCCAAGTCATCGGCTTGATAACAGCTTTTTGCTTTAACTCGCACAGATAAAGTAAAAGATTATTGTAAAGCCGTATTGTAGCTTTGCAGATGACCAAAAATGTGGATCAAGTTTCCCCGTTGGACGCAAATAGTGTAATCGCACCGCAGCTTCCAGTTTCATTATAACTGGCTAAAATTGGCGATTTTTCAAAAAAAATTACCTGACTTTAGGACCTTATATTTCGATAACGGGGGCGCGAGGGCAAAAACGCGTGCATCCAGAAACATGTTTTACAATGCTCTTTCGATTGGTACTCATTTAAAAAAAATTCATTATTCCATGATCAGGTACTTTCCTGGTTAGAAAAGGAAAACTAGTTAACTATTCAATTTTTTATGTGGGGGAATGTAGAGCAAAGTGAAACTTTTAAGCTAACTTACCTTTTCCAAAATGAATAAACTAAAAATTTATTCTGAAAACTACGGTACATAAAGGTTTAGTCTTTAAGAACAATGCATTTATAGTAAAATTTGCATTAAAATTATTTTTATGGCAGATAATTTGCACCTAGTTTACACTGTTAAAACTACAGGTTGCACAAGGCACCTTTGAGGGTGAAACGTTGCAGCACCAGCGGCACCCCCTGAAGGGTGCCACTTTACTCCCTATGGCACCCTTGAAGGTGCCATTTGGCTCCCTATGGGTTGCCATGGTGCACCCATGGGGTGCTTGCCTTGCTCAATCTGTAGTTTTAACTTTGTATGCCACTAGTTGTCTTAATAATAAAACACAAAATAATAGAAACGATAATGACTACTTTTACGTATTGGAAATGGTAGTGATGTCATGATGAAGAGACTCATTTGCTGCCTTAAAACAGTCACCCAGCAAACAAGAAGGTAACAGGAAATTATTTTTCGACTCAGATCCCGAAAGAATGTTATTTGTAATAAGCTACATAAAACTAATGGCTCAAAATTTTTGTCAATCAAATCAAGATTTTTATAAATAAAAGTTACATGATTCAAAATTTTAAACTAAAGGATCAATCATTTTAGTTATTTCCAGTTTTAGAGTATTCGAATGCATAAAAGTAAGCTTCAGTAGAATATTATTTTTTAAATCTAATCTTTTTTTTTTCATATTAGTTTAATTTACTACAAATAAGAAATGCAACTAAAAATTTTGAAAAAAAAGAGAAAAATAAACTTTAAGTTACATAATTTTAAAATATATAATTCTGGCACTCGTGATCGCTTAGACGTTGTCTATGTTTCATCTACATATACAAATATTATTAATTTAAAAAATCAACTAGAAATCGTCTACACTATGGAACTTAGGTAACTAACCACGTTGATGTCTTCTCAAAATAGAGATCTTGACAAACTTATTATTACACTGAAAAAATAAATGTTGTTTTTACAGAATAACACAGTTAATTGTATAGTAACAAACTGTAAAAATTGCTAATTTTACGGTAATAAACTGTAAAATCGCTACTTTCACAGTACTAAACTTTAAAATTCCTAATTTAGCAGTTTATTACCGTGCATTTTACAGTTTTCAACTGGAACCTCTGCTGCCAGTATTACATTGTGGCTTTTACAGTATAATATAGCTAAATTTTACAGCAATAAACTGTAAATTGCTAACTGTACAGTAAGAAACTGTAAAATTGCTAGTTTTGCAGTTTATTACTGTGTGTGCGTTTTAGTTTTAAACTGGAACCTCAGCTGCCAGTATTATACTGTAAAAACAACAGTTCATTTTTTGTAGTGTATTTACAAGATCACCCTGTCATATTTAATCTTTTGAATTATATTTGAGCAACCTAGCTCAAAAGAGGCTCACCTGGAAATACTTAAAGGCATTTTAATGATAAAATCCAATTCTTTCAGGGCTGGAATGATGTCAGTTTTCACGGTTCGCCCCAGATACCAACTCCAAACATCGATGCACTAGCATCGTCGTCCATAATCTTAAATAATTATTACACTGAGCCACTATGTACTCCATCAAGAGCTGCTTTATTAAGCGGGCAATATCCGATCCATCTTGGTAAGCATATATTAAATCTTTCATTTATAGGAACTTCCAATTAAGAATATATCTGGTCTGTTCAGTGCACAAGTGAAACAAGTAAATCTAATATTATTACCTAAACTCGGGTTTTGAAATCTTCAGAATTGTTGAAAAAAAAAAAAACCGTCTAATACTTGATATGTGTTGATACCCAGCAGCATTAATTGAACAAACGATTTGGGATTTGGGCTTTATCACTCACAAAACTAAACAGTGCACTAGGTACAGTCCCTAGAACATGTATTTATTCGTAAACAATATTAAATTACACCCTGAGTGCAAATCATTGAAAATAGAAAATAAGTAGAGGAGCTGAACCGCAGCCCTGCTTGTTATGAACTGAACAGCTGAATGATATGGCATTCCTGTTAGGCTCAGGAAATTCCCCACACTGCAAAATCTGAACTGTTGTTT
>JAXGGA010025569.1:0-10457 GCA_038373865.1 Uloborus plumipes
AAAAGGGTCGAAACAAATGTTCTGCTCCGCAATAGATTTCTTCCGGTGAATCTCTACTACATTGGATTTTATTTAGTGCAATATGTATTTTAGTATTTTAACTATTGTTCGTGGAAATTCTACTGCTTTATGTTATCTTTTTTTTTTTCTGGATTGTGCGCCGCTGCGGGGACGCTATGTACGCCACTGTAGACAACAGTTTAGGTTAACTTTTCAGTTTCTAAAAGTAACGATTTTACCATAATTATGCGATTATATCCTTTTTACTTCAACTAATAGTTTTTTAATAAAAAAAAAAGCTTTGGACAATGCATTTGTATTATATATTGAATTTAGTGCCTTTTTACCTAATCCGTAGTTTACCGAAAATTATTTCAATTTCCAATTTTAAAGGAGAACATCCTCCACTTTATACTTCTATTCAGAAACATAATCAGAAATATAATCAGCTGCTTTAACTTTGATATTTAAAATATTTCCTTTTCCAAAACACATTGGTGTATTAAAGGAGCTACTGAACTCGAAGTGACTTTGAGATATAAAGCAAAAATATGCAGGGTATTCCAAAATTAAATATTTGTCGTGCTCAATTTTTGACTACACGAAAAACCCGAGGAAAATGTTTATTCACTTCATTGTGTCTTAAATGTATCCTTAAAATTTGATTTATATTTTAATTAAAGAGATAGAGCAGGACTTCTCAAAGTGTAGTCCGCAGATCATTTTGGGGTCCGCCAGCATTTGGCAGGGGGCCCGGCGCAAACTTCGAGAAAAAATGTTCTAAACAAGTTGATTGATATTTAAATAATGCTTTTGCATTTGCAAACGAGAGTGTTCCACATTTATGGAATTGTCTCGAGATGCAATGTTATTTTACTTTCTGGTGCAGTAGCGCAAAGCCACGGGTATACCTTGGAAACACATTTGGGACACTTTAAGTCTGAATAAGCACTAAATTTTGCTCCGTTAAAATTTAAAAAAAAAAGTTCACTGAAATGAACTGAAAATCTGTTCCGAAAATGTTTCGCTCAATATATTTGTCAAATTTTAGCTTAGGCACCTTCGTTTCATCAACACATTTTAGAGCAGACTTGGGATGCCATTTGGGCATACTTGTGAACTCATTGCTTTCTTTCATAAAAATCCAACAGGCTTTCTTTATCTTCCAATCAATATAATATCTCAATATGAAACTGCAAGAATTTTTTTTTACAATGAATCACTGTCGGTTGATGTCGAGAATGCCGGCAAAATATATGAATTTCATTAGTCGAATACCGTTTATTGCCCAGAGGCAATTGACAGCTGCCTCAGGACATTGTTGTAAAATTAATATAAAAAGCTATTAATATAATTGAAGGGGTGGTTCATAAGTGCTGTAAAAAAGTGTCCTAAAAAGTGTTACAATGTGTTCTAAAGACATGCGTTTGGGTTTAATGAGTGTTCTCCAATGGGTTCTCAGAAGAATTGTATATATGTTGAACCAAATAAGTATTTCAAAAAGTGCTCTTAGTAGTGTTTTAATAAGTGCTTTAAAAAGTGTGCTTCAAAATGCTCTAAAAAACAAGTACCTGTTCAAAAACTGTTCGAACACGTGAACATTTGCACATATTTTAAGTTCCATATTTTTCAAATTAATATATTGCACACATTACTTGTATATATTATGTAATGCATTTTTCTTTAATATCATGTTTTCAAACTAAAAAAGTAATTTTCAGTAAATATATTTCGGCGTACAGCTTGATAAAATACAAATTGTTACGCTTTTTTTCTTTCTCTCTCTCTCTCTTTTTTAACAAATTACACTGTTCGACAAAAAAAAACCTTGAAAATGCTTCTGTTATTTTAAAGGCTGATTCTTATGTAAAATGACCCCCTGAATCCGAATATGACCCCCGTTTTCCCCCATCACGTCCCAATTTTTTTTAAAACGCCCCCCTTTTTTTTTCATTTTTCCTTAGTTTCAGGGCTATAATATTTTTTTTGGAGAGGAAAGGAGCCTTATATTCACCAATAAATTTTTTTGGATGTCAAGAGAGACTCAAAGTTTAAAATCATGAGCACCGAGAAAAAATCGGGGAACTTGGGGAGGCGTGACCCCCCAAAATATTTGAAAAATCACCAAAAACGATCTTTTTATTCTAGTTTCTTTAAAAAGACCTTTAAAACATTTTTTCGGTGCAGAACCAGAGTATAGGATCCGCTCCTATGGCTCCTGGGTCAGAAAAAATTTTCACGCTGTAAAATTTTTTTAAAAAAATAAAATAATGCTTTAAAAATCGCACTTTGCACTCGAGTTTTAAAGCAGGTCTTCAGCCAAAAAAAAAAATTGTGGCTGATTCTTATGTCAAATGACTCCCTATTTCCAAATATGACCTCAGTTTCCCCCCTCCAGCCCCTCTTTCCAGAGAGTTCCCCCCCCCCCCCAATTCAAAGTCATTTTACTAATTCGGAGGGGAAAAGTACATTACGTAACCCGTTAACATAATTCTAAAAGGCAACAGAGGTTCAAAGTTCAAAATCATGTACATGTGTACCAAAAATATAAACTATGCCGGTGTACCCCTCCCCCCCGAAAAAAAATCTTCTTTTCTTATTTTTCTAAGAGACGTTTTAAACCTTTTTTTTTTTTTTTTTGTGAAAAATCAGAGTATTGAATTTTCTTTTCTTTTTTTTGGGGGGAGGGGGAGGGGGAGGTATACCGCCCTAGTTTATATTTTTGGTACACATGTACATGATTTTGAACTTTGAACCTCTGTTGCCTTTTAGAATTATGTTAATGGGTTACGTAATGTACTTTTCCCCTCCGAATTAGTAAAATGACTCTGAATTGGGGGGGGGGGGACTCTCTGGAAAGAGGGGGTGGAGGAGGGAAACTGAGGTCGTATTTGGAAATAGGGGGTCATTTGACATAAGAATCAGCCACAATTTTGTTTTTTTTTGGCTGAAGACCTGCTTTAAAACTCGAGTGCAAAGTGCGATTTTTAAAGCATTATTTTATTTTTTTAAAAAAATTTTACAGCGTGAAAATTTTTTCTGACCCAGGAGCCATAGGAGCGGATCCTATACTCTGGTTCTGCACCAAAAAAAATGTTTTAAAGGTCTTTTTAAAGAAACTAGAATAAAAAGATCGTTTTTGGTGATTTTTCAAATGTTTTGGGGGGCCACGCCCCCCCAAGTTCCCCGATTTTTTCTCGGTGCTCATGATTTTAAACTTTGAGTCTCTCTTGACATCCAAAAAAATTTATTGGTGAATATAAGGCTCCTTTCCCCTCCAAAAAAAATATTATAGCCCTGAAACTAAGGAAAAATGAAAAAAAAAGGGGGGCGTTTTAAAAAAAATTGGGACGTGATGGGGGAAAACGGGGGACATATTCGGATTCAGGGGGTCATTTTACATAAGAATCAGCCTTCAAAATACCAGAAGCATTTTCAAGGTTTTTTTTTGTCGAACAGTGTTATATGCGAAAGGCATTTTTTCTAAATTACATTTGTCTATACAACCAAATGCAACATTACTGCTGGTGTTAACTATGGAACACTATTGCATAAGGCGCTCTGAAGACATTTGCACGACGGCGCCGATCAGGCTTGGTGCGGCCCTGGGTGCATTGGTCCCTTGGCACCCCCCCCCCCTGGATACGCCACTGGACTATATATTATTGTAGTTTCCACTTTCAAATAAATTAAATTGCATGTGTCACAATGAAAAAATACACGTTATTCTCCAAACTATGCTTCCTGATGAAATAAATTTAGTTTTAATATTTTTCAAAAAAACAATTAAAATTTTTTGGACTGCGTCGCACCCCCTGTAAATCCGCCTATGCTTCCCGTATGGAAAGGCTATTTTCGTATATTTAAACCTGGATAGAAAAGATTTCAAGTGACCAAACGGGCTCGATTAAGCATAAATGGTGCCCAAGTCCTAGTAAGATTTGGAAACAATAGCACAACGGAAACAATACAGAGAGGATGAGGGGATTAACTTTAATGCCTGGGTATCAGAAATCCACGCTGCTGTTTCATTTTACTTCTTTTATTTTCTTGTTTATTATTTCAATTTGCTTTTTTCTTTTAACTTTCATGTTACCTTTAGCCTTTAGTCGTTCCAAATGTAAATAGTTCAGTCAAACAACTAATAATTTTATTAAGTTTAATTTCATGAAAGTTTTAACAAATCTTTGGGTTCGTATTGTTTTTGTGAGATTGCTTGTGAGCTTGCGTTTTAAAATAGAAATCTTTAAAATTAAATGGATATTATTAACTCTTAGCTAAGTACAAAATAATATTTCTATTTGACCTTTTGAAAATATTGAAAGAATTTAAGAAACTCTCTTTTACACGATTCCCAATTTTCTATGTTAAAATAGTATAACCAATTTTAACATTAACATTTTCATCTTCTTTAAAACTGTTTTACTTGCAATGTCCCAAAAAGCGGAGAAATAACTTTATTATTTGTAAAACACTGCACATTCCAGCAACAGTGGCTATGTGGTGAAGGAAGGATAGGGGAGGGGGAAGTCGCCAAATTGCACTCCACTTGAGCAGAATATTTTTGGTCGGATCGGCCCTAATACTCTGTTGGCACTGCGAAATAAGGGCGCTTAATTGGTCAATGCATAATAATCCGCTTTCTTCCCCGCCAATAAGTTGGTTTTTAATGAATGTAAAAGAGCTTTTTGCCTCCTGAATAAATAGTTCTGAGCGGTAATGAATGGCTCAATATGGTGTCCTAATTCAAATTTTTGTATCTTACATTTCTATAATTTTATGCGAGCCCCTCTTAATTACGTCATGGTTAATCTACCACTATACTCGCAGTAAGATACAACAGTATATTTTATGTAGTAAATATTTTTTGTCTTCATTTTCATACCGTGTAGTTGTCAAGTGCGTAATTCTATAAAATGGGGCTAGACAATTTCTAGATGAATGAAATTCAAACGACAAGAAACAACAATAAGATTTTTAATAACAAAATCAAGGTTACATACAATTATGTTTATTCAATGTGCACAAATATATGTGAGGCCATGATTAAACATGATTGGTATTATTTTTCTGCCCTCTATAGCAGAAAACTAATGATATTATATTTCCAATATTTCGACCGCATCAAAAGGTGAAATGCGTATAAAGACTACGTACAATTTTTAGCCGACAAAGAGAATAGATTACACTGTAAAAACCAGGGTTGCCAAACGGGTGACTTTAGTCAACATAGGGTGAAAATACGGTGCCGAAAGGTGCCATCAGGGAGCCAAAGTAAGGTTTCGATGCCCTTTGGCACCTCCCTGGGAGAACGGTGCTTCCGAAGACCGAGGGTGACATTAAATCTACCAATAGCCAGAGACGTCATTTCAAGTTTTTCCTGGGGGGGGGGGGGCAAAGGGTCCAAACACAATACGATTTCATCGGAAAATATAAAAAGCTGCGCCCACTTCTATGGAAATACATTAATTTCTCAAATTTAGGGGGGCAATTGACCCCCCCTGCGCGGCCTGCCAATAGCCAGGGTCGTGCTTAGGGGGTGGCAAACTGTGTCGCCCCCGGCACAGGGCCGGTAAAATATTTTGAAATTTAGGGGCCGCTAAAATATTACAGGAGGATAAAAAAGTTTCGTGTGTGGGGAGCGAATTTTTTTTTTTTCTTTTTCAAACTATTTCCTTTCTTTCTTTCTCTTTTTTTTTTTTGAATTTTCAAAAGCTATAAAATGCAAACCGCAGCACACAAACCTAGAAGAAACTTGAGTTATTCTCTTGAATTTTTAAAATCCATAAAACAAAAACCCAGATAAAACGTGATATAGTTCCACTTGTTGACGATTGTATTCTAATAAGATACAGGAAAACAGATGAAAAATCATTCTTTGGCATAGTTCAGGAAATATACCTCTAAGTTTTTGCTTCTACTCGTCAGCGATTAGACATTCTAAAGTGGCATGTTTATTCTGATACAAGATGAGAATGCCGAATTGAATGTATCTACATTTCAATTATGAAGCTTTAGTTGAAATATTGGAAACTGAGCCAAAATGTAAAACTGAAACTACAGCTCTTGCGTTAATTAATTAAAACGTATTTAATATCAACTATGACTAATGCTCATCTTAATTCTATACTGTTAAAACTGCAGGTTGCACAAGACCAAGGCCGTATCCAGAGGGGGGGCCCGACGGGCCCGAGTCCCCCCCGAAACCCGAAATGTTTTATAATGTAAAACAGAAAAAAAAAACGTTTTCTTTTTTTTTAAATTTCAAATGGCAAAAAAATATATATATTTTTCTTTTTAACTATTAAACGAGTAAAAATTTGAAGAAGTACAAAAAAAAAAAAAAAAAAAGACAATTCAAATTCTTATTAGCTGCAAAACAAACTTGAAACCAAGACTCTCATTAGCACTTCCAGTTCTCTTTCCCAAATCAATTCAGGCTCAAGGCTAGCTACTTATCAGTTTAATGGGCGGTCCCCCCTCCCCCCATAAAACTTATAAAACTTACACCACTCAGATTCTTACCCCCTAATCGCCGGGCCCCGAGTTTCCGACTAGGCTGAAATTGCTTCTCAGCTCCCTGATTCAATTAACAGGGTACTTTTTTGGTCCCTATTTATAAGCAATTGTAATCCTCGAGGGATTTTAATAGCTAAACATGTCTTCAAACACTCCTAAACATGTTAATATGAACAAGACTACACAAAAACGGATACGTTCACAGACCCTCTGCTTTGTTGGACGCTCACCAATCTTAGACAAAAGTTACTTTAAAAAAATTCCATTTACAAATGCTTAAAAACCTTGAAAACTTTGTTAAATGTAGCTGTAAACCTTGAATTTTAAAGTTTCTAACACAAATGGAGGGGAGGTGGGCATCAAGTTGCGCGAAACTCAGCTCCTTGATTAAAAAAAATATTCTGCGTAATGCAAAAATCATATTCCAGCATTTTTTGTAGCATATTTTCAAAAATAATTTTTTGTGACTCGCATGTTTCATTTCTGACTATTCATTAAATACCTAATTCAGTATTTTAGAAGTTACTTTGTAATTGATTCTTTTATTAATATGTTAAGCACGAGAAAAAATATTACCCTACCTGTATTCTTTTTCGTTTTCTGCAGTACTAGTGATTGAAAAAGAAATTGTCGTTATAAGTATTTTTTAATATCTATTTTTAATCTTTAAAAGATGTGTCTTTCAAAGTTTTAACAATTTCGTAAGACTGTCCAATCAACTATTAAAACGTCAGAGACTGGAAAGTGCAAATGAAATGCTTTAAAGAATTTTAACTGTTCCAGAGTCTTTGAAAATCATTAAATACCTTTTTGAAACTCCTTCAAAAGTGCTTCAATCCTATTTCTTATAAATAATTAAAATATGAATTAACTAAATGGCCAGAATGTTACTCTCTCGTTAATTATTTTTTAAATCTCTACACTATTTCTTTTAAAGAATTTTATGTGCTTTATAATATTGGTTATTTTATGTTACTAACAAGTGCTGTGTCTGTAGGTGAGTTGGAGAACTGATCAAAAACTACTTTGTAACTATAGTGAAAACCGATGTAAGCAAGTGATAATGTGTTAATCTTTTCTCCACCCTTGTCCTTCCTCTCTGTCGCTTAATGTTAATCGTTTGTTAAACTAAACTTTTTTTTATGCTTTGATTAATCTTAATTTGCAAAAGAATGCAGAAAATTTATGAGATTGTTGTTTGCCTACTTTTCCAACATGTTTTTGAAGTCTCGATTGCCCCATATAATGCCTCAAAATGCAGAATTTAAAAAAAAAAATTCAAGAATTTTCACGGGGGAAAATCCCCCGGACCCCCTAAAATTACGGATATTCTACCCCATTTAAAAAAGTTGTCATTACATATCTCTCCATTTCCAATAAAGGTCAGTTCAAGAAAATAATAAAAATAAAGAAATGAAAAACACACACATCAAACATCGTGTGGGGGGGGGGGGGGGTCAGCTAGAAATTAGACTCATAGCACACACAAAAATGTATGTGTGTTTGGGCAATGTGCGAAGCTCTGGGCCCCTCCCGAAATTTTTTTCTGGATACGGCCTTGCACAAGACACCTTTAGGGGTGAAATGTTGCAGCACCAGCGGCACCCCCTGAGGTGTGTCACTTGACTCCCTATGGCACCCTTAAAGGTGCCATTTGGCTCCTCAAGTTGCCATAAGACACACATAGGGTACCACATGGAGCCAAATAACACATTCGTGCTTGGCGGATACACGGGCCTCGACTTCCTACCCTAAACCCGCCACTGAGAGGCACTCTATTCTTTAATTTCACCCCTGGTAAAGAGATTGAAAATTACCTGCCCTTCTAGCTCGGCCAGCTTAGACTTCTACCTCTTTTCGATTTTTTTTTCTTTTGTTCAGCTGAAAGCTTGGAAATTATTTGTGAAAAAAATAAAACCGAAAATGATTGCACTTTATTTTAAATTTCTTGCTGGGAGGAATACTTATATTTTATTTTAAATTTCTTGCCGGGGAGGAATGATTACACTTTATTTAAAATTTATTGAGTGTAGCATTATTTTAAACTCTTTTTTCCTGACTGACTAGACAAAAAGGGGGAATGAGAAGAAAGAGAGAAACATAATTTGCTGACTAATAATCTACATGTATTGAATATTTTTCATTAAAGATTTCTATTCTAAATGATTAGGATTTTTTTTGTACGTTTTCTAATTGAAATATCTTCATTTTCCCAAGACACGTTCTTTTTTCTCTTGAGTAAAGCGAGTTTTTTTCGGGGGGGGGGGTATAAGAAGGAAAGACCCTCTGGGGCCTTCCCTTACATACACATTTGAAAACAATGTTAATAGAGAGTGAGCTTTTTTTCTTAAGGATTTTTTTTTTTTTTGAGCAAACACGAACCAAACACCTACTTTTGAAAAAATCTTTCTCGATTTCGGGGGGGGGGCTTTCCCCCTTAAATACGTCCTTGATTAGAGCTGTGAGAATAAACTAGGGGTCTTCAGAAAAGTACAAGCACGTGTTTAACGACGTCAGTTGAATGTTTTCGGCGTTTCCCTCGAGACGCGTAGTAAAGAGGAGTTGATTACAGCTTAACGGCTTTCGAAAGGAACACTTGTCTTGGAAAAGAGTAAAGAATTCAGGGAAAAATAGACCTCAGAAACGTGTTTTTAAAGAACATTTTTTGCTCTACAATAATCAAGTTAACTGAGGATTTTTCCCCTAGAACCCCTCGGATAATCTAGAGTATACTGTGTTAATTTTTGAAATAATCGTTCAGCAAGAATTTTCTATCCAGTTACGCATTTTTATTTGTTTATTTCAGTAAGGGAAAAAAAATTCAAACTAGCTGTTTGATAAAAAAATTTTAATTTAATTTTTTTCTTAAAGTCCGGCCAAAATATTAGGGGTGCGGCGCACCCCCTGGCACCCCCGTAAGTCCGCCTATGAATTGTAGCTAGTCTGGCACAGAACTAATCTGAAATTTACGCAAAGATATTTACTTCATGCTTACTTTGGCCATCGTATTCCTCACAAGCTCTATTTTTTTTAATAACTTTAAAGCGAAAAAATGTTTGGCAAAAAATTAAAAAAAAAAAAAAAAGAATGTTGCACATAGAACTTAAAAAATACTAAAACAAGTTTGAAGATTCAACACTGTGAGCTTTTTATAAAAGATAAATCTATGATCACTCTTTTGCTGATTATAAAGAGATAATTGAGTCATTATTAGTCAAATAGGGAGCCTATCTGAGAAAATCCAGTCTCTTATAGGCCTCAAAATATTTATGTTCCTATATAAGAAAGAGATTTTTCATTTAATCATGAGAGAAATAACCCAGGTACAACACTTTCTACCGTTTCAGCGCCTTTTGTACAGTACAACAAATAGATTGAACATTAATAGATGCTCCATTTGCTATTAAAACTTCTAGGAATATCTGAACTTGGAAAAAACCTTATAAGATATGAACGACCTGGAAATTGAAATAACAACTATTAGGACAGTTTTGTTAAAGTACTTGGTGAATTAATTAGTTTAACTTAGTTTTTCGTATCAAATTCTAGTTGAAGAAAAGCAAGTTATTATAAGAATAAAGATGTGAAATATAACAAGTGTAGTACAGAACAATTGGATTTTTTTCAAACATGAATAAAAGAGATTATGTTCTAACATTCTTCGTCCTACGCCCCAACGAATGCAAATAATCACAGAATTAAAAGAAAAGAATTAAAATAAATAAATAATGGTAAATAACGATGCTGAGGAAAATGTTCAAATGATTCAAGAATTTAACAGAAATTTTTTCAATAATGAGGACAATAAGCAGTTTCTTTTACCTGCTGTTGAAGAAAATTGAGTACTTATCCTCGCTGAAGTAATAAAATATTCAATACTAAATATAGCAGGAACATGTTTTGCAGTTTGCATATAGTCAAAGATACTTTTTGGCAAC
>JAXGGA010025570.1:0-10456 GCA_038373865.1 Uloborus plumipes
TTTCAAAGGCTTATCTCTATTGCTCTATATATTCAAAATTGAAAGAAAATGGCCATTTTGAGACAAAATTTTTATTTTGAGCATTCATGAACCTCTGTACCAAGTTTGATGAAAATCCGATAAAAACTGGATTTGTATAAGAAACAAACATACAAAGAAACATACAAATATACATCCATTTTTAAAAATATAGATGTCAAATTTTATTTTTACTTTAAAAAGATTTAACTTAACTCGACAAAATCCCAAATTGTAGTAAAAAAAAAACAGAAATACATGTAATCAGTGGCGGATACAAGGGGGGTCCCCTCCCTAATGCCACCTAATATTTTCCCCATTGTCTATAATCCTATTAATATACCTTAAGATCGTGCAATAGGGCAAAAAAACGTACAATAAAGGTCAAAAGTACAAGTTGGCAAGTATGCAACCTCCTTATAAAGCATGCAGCAAAAATAGACAATTATTCTCATTTTACAAACACTTTTAAACAACTGTTTATGCGTATTACACGGAGCGTTTGAAAAAATTAAATGGCACTTGATTTGTGCAGTGTCACTGGGACATTAAATTTTGCTGCCTTTCCATTTTTCACGATATAAAATAAACAATCTCAGTGTAATTTTTTTGAAAACAACACTTAAACAAAATGTAAAAAATGCAATGTAATGCTGCATGAAAATTGCACTTCACATTTTCATTAAAAAATCTAAATATTGATTAAAGGATTGGCTAAGCTTTTTTTCTATATTATAGTTTTTTTTTTTTTGCTTTTATCCATACTTTATTCAGTTTTATTTTTTCTTCTCACGCGCAATGTAAATGAAATATAGCTCTCATTTTGGAAAAGATTATGCACGTATTTTCATATATACAGGGGTTGGACAAAAATATGGAA
Source organism: Uloborus plumipes (assembly GCA_038373865.1). Lineage (NCBI taxonomy): Eukaryota > Metazoa > Arthropoda > Arachnida > Araneae > Uloboridae > Uloborus > Uloborus plumipes. Next base: position 899 of record JAXGGA010025570.1, read on the forward strand.
ACACCTTAAAAAATACACGTTTCCTTGTCGAATATGGTGTAGGAAACCCGTTGGCATTCAAAACAGCTTGCAGTCTTCTCGGAATGGATAAATACAGTTCCTGTATGTCTGCCAAGGGAATATTGTACCATTTTTCATGTAAAACGGTGGCAAGTTCAGTTAACGATGTTTTCGGTAAATAACGAAAACGCACTTTCTGCTCCAATGTAGACCACAAAGGTTGGACAATATTCAGGTCTGGAGACTGTGGTGGCCAGGGGAGATGTGATAAATCATCGTCGTGCTCAGAAAACCAGTTGCGGACAATATAAGCTGCGTGAACAGTAGTGCTGTCTTTTTGGAAGACACGATCACCATTGGGGAATAAAATTTGAACCATGGGATAGACTTGATCGGCCAAAATGTTCACATAAGTCTTGGCAGCCATGTGCCCTGACAGAGTTATCATTGAGCCAGAAGAGAATTACGATATGGCTGCCCAAACCATCACAGAAGCCCCGCGATATTTTACTCTTATTAATAAGGAGTTTGTATTACAGACTTGAGATGGCGTTCTCTAGACGTAAACTCTGCCAGAAGTGGGAAACAGTGTGCAATAAGACTCATCAGACCATATTACCTTCTTCCACTATGCTATAATCCATGCTTTATGACTTAAACACCACTTTTTCATGTTTCGGGCATTATCATCCTTGATGAATTAATTTTCAATAGCAGTACAGCCAGCAATTCCCTCCTTATGAAGTTCTCTTCTAATTGTTCTGGTACTCACAGGGTTTGATAAAATTACATTCATTTCAGGAGTAACTTTTGCAGCTGTGGTCTTCTTATTTTTTGTCACAATTGCCCTCAATGATTTTCTGTCACGATCACTAAGCACACAGTTTCGTCCGCGCTGTGATTTAGCGTATGATGTTTTTCTGCATTTCAAATATGTGGAATAACTTTTCGATACAGTACCTCTTGAAGCACTAAACACCTTGGCTACTTTGCTTGCGGAAGCACCTACCATACGTGCTCCACCAATTTACCCACTTTCGAATTATGTTAGCTCTGACATAATGCAATGTCAAGCTCACATAACAGTGCTCCGACAACGACTGAACTGTTCAACATATTTACGAAGTTGTATAAGTAGCGTCAGTAGACGAAAACGCTAGTGCCACTTACATATTTCATTGAAATTAATCATTCTTTTCAAACATGCCTTTCACTAGGTGTTTCCATATTTTTGTCCAACCCCTGTATGTATGAATTTTTGTAATGGGCATAAAAGTACAAGAATGTATAATATTTAAGATGCGGTTCTTTTAAAACGCGGTGGGAAAAAAAAAAGTAGAAACGGAATCGAACGTGGTGTTTTCCTTTCAAAAGCGTCAAAGCTCCCATTACGGGAACAGCCTATAACTTCTAAACGGTTAAAGTTTTTTTTGAAAATTTCAACAGTGCTGTACTGGAGATTTATACCTTTCATGAAAATAGTGAATTCTTTTTATATGTTTTAGGTCGTAGCGACCTTTAATTGGTTAAACATGAGTTTTTTATAAAATAGAAACTTTTCTTCCCTTTAAAATTAAAATTTTGTGTAACGGTTAAAAATGTTGAATGAAATATTATGTATTTGGCCAAGTATTCATTTTAAGTTTTGTCCGAAAATATGGCATTTTTGGTATTCGGCACAACATGGCACTCGTCGGTACATTACTGTTATGTACCGATCATACCAAAATAGTACTGAACAGATCGGGATATATAATGTAAATGGAGAGAACAAAATGAATTTCCCATTCCAACTATAACACTATTTTTACAGCCTGTAGTACTTCAGGCCTCGGTGGCAGCAATTGTCAAACATAAGAGATGTTAGTTATTTTCTCCACAACAGCTTGAACTTTAAGTGTGTTACAAATATAAATGCAAAATTTCATTTGTGCAATCCAAACTATTATTTTTTTAACAGAAATTTACACCCAACTTTTGAACTTATTTAAAAAATTCGTCAATGGCAGCTTTCTGACTTAAAAAAATCAAAAACTATCCAAATTTACTCGTCATCATTCAAATGTCAATTTTAAATATGTGATTTTTGTAAATATTTCAATGTTTTTTTTCTTTTTTTGCAGAAATGGTTTTTTTTACACATATGGGATTTTTTTTTCAAGTGTGGATTTTAAACAGAAAATCATTTTTTTTTTTATTTCACAGAAACAAGCATTTTTAATACGTCTACATTACATTTATACCAGCTCATAAAATGAAAGGATATCATAATTTTTACAAAAATATTGCCACTTATGGTGATTGACAATGTTGACAGCAAACTTTTCATCATCTGCGAGTCTTCCCCCTTTTTTAGTGACGACAATTAGAAAAAAAATAGAAATCCTGAATTTGTGTAGCTCTAGAGATTTTCTAGCTTTTGCATAATTTTGCAATAAACGTTATCATATTTCTAGCGTTCCTGTTATGCGTTTTTCAAAGGGCGCGGCGCCCTGCCCGTTTTTTAAAAAGTGCGGATGCGACATGCCCCCCTTAAAACTGATGAAATGCGCCCTGCCCCACCACTGAAATTCTAATGATGCGCCTTGCCCTTTGCCGAGGGGGGAGGGAGAAAACGATGTCCAAAAGAAAGATTAAAATCATTACGTCAACACTTTCGCTCCCAATCGAACGTTATTTTTGGTGTGGAGGGGGGGGGGGGCAGGACGGGAACTGGGGAGAGTTAGCCCCTCTTCCTCCCCCCACACATTGCACCTGTTCCAGAAAGTGATTATTTTTTCTTCTGTTCCGTTTCCTTGTGTTCTGACATTGCATTGTACGTGCTATTCGAAATTTTTTCCCCGCTATGCCTTCTACAAGTTGTAAACGGAAATATATGGAAGATGCAAGAAAAAAAGAAGGAGCGACCTGCAAAAATATACTTGACATGTTCAAAGTCCGTACAAATATTTTTTTTTTACATTAATTTTTATTTACAGCGTAAGGAGACCGCCCTCGCTTCAAATCAAGTCGAAAAGCGAACAACCACGTGAATTTTTAAAGTATAAAGTAAATTAAAAGTATTCTTTCATTGAAAAATCTGATAGTACATCATTTTACCAAAGGAAAACATAATTCACAAATGAACTTAGCTTTAAAAATAAAACTTTAAAAAAAAGGCAGTTCCGCTTAAAAAGTACGACTCTTGCTAAAATGTTTTGTTGTATTTCGTTGTTACACAATCTTAAATTTTAATTCTTTCTAACTAAACAATTAAGATTGCCGTATATACTCGCTTATAGGTCGATCTCGCGTATAAGTCGACCCCCCTACTTTTTGAAGGAAAATCGAGAAAAAATCGAAAACCCGCGTATAAGTCGAGACCGCACTTTCTGAAACGGTCAGGAACGTTTTGCCGCGATTTTTACCTATAAATGTTTTGAAAAGAAAGAAAATGAAATGCACCGAACATTCTTGCGTTAAAAACAGCTCGATTGTTATTCTTTTTGCGATCGCGATTTTTGTAAATCGAGACCGATCCGGAAAGTTTTACCGCGATTTTTGAATATAAACGTTTTAAAAAGAAGAAAAATAAAATGCAGTGAACATTTTTGTTGTTGAACAAAATTGTTCTTCGTTTGATTATTATTCGCACGATTGTTATTCTTTTTTACAAAAAGGGTTTATTTTTGCGATCCCAATTAAGTAAATGTTCGATTTTACCATCGCGGTTTTTGTAAGATTTCGATTTTGCGGTTACAATTTTTGCTATCTGTTGCTTTTATTTTGCACTAGCTTTATGCCCGGCGTTGCCCGGGTGCGTAATAATATAAAACTTTAGCTTCTCAAAAAATTCTAATAAAAATTTAACGCAAAACTTGTTCATAAACAACGTTCTTAGTTTCACCTTCAGGCGCAAGAATAAATAAATTTAGTCTTGATGTAGTAGTTCTCTCTTGTTGTTCTTTTGAACGAAACTCACGCTGACTCACTGTCTCCGATTGTCTTAATCTAGTTGCTCTATCTCTCAGATCTCTTAGACGATACTCACGCTGCTCATTGCTTTCTAATGCTCTAGCCGTCATATCTATAATGTGCACTGTCGCTAGTCTTCGATTTCTCTCCTCAGGGGCCCTACTCTGAAACTTCCTGGAACTTCCAGTGACGTCTATTACTCCCTCGCGACAAGCAAGAAAAGCCGAAAACGTAGTCGCTCGTCAAATTTTGTGTTACTCTGAAAGCCCTAATGTGCCCAAGCGAGAATTTTCTCTCCTTCTACCGCGTATCGAGAAGGAAAAACGATTGACCAATCAAATAATAGTATATCTCACTCCCGTCGTTACATCAACATTCGCGCATGCATTTTGCTTTAACTTTCTGGATTAGCTTAGCCTCCGGGGGGTCTTAAATCCATCTAAAGTTTTTAAAATCGAGAAATTTCATATCGCACTATAACAAGATAAAAAATATATTTGAAAATACTCTTTCGAAAACTTGAAATCCAAAATATTTTACTACTTCATTATATTATTTTATTTGGGGGGGGGGGCAGCCCATAAAGCTCGTGCTCAATGTCCTACAAAGTCGTGCCATGTGTCTAGGTATCAGTTTTTCAAAACATGCATTTAAAACATTTGTTGTTTGAGAGGGGTAAAAATTACTGTATGTGCTGCGCTTTTTGCAATGATTTTGATAGACTCAATTTTGCTTTTCGCGATATTTTAGCCTTTTCGCAATAAGAGATATATATTCACTCTCTAAATATTAAGTACAAGTCCCTATTTTTGGGGCAATGCATCAGAGAAAAATAGAGATCCTAAATCACATGTCTGCGGATCTTTTTTCCAAATTGCATTTAAAACACTTTATGTTTGAGAATTGAAAGAAACAAATTCATGTTTTATGCTTTTGCTATTATTTTAAGACTTGAAAAACAATGATTCAATTATTCTGTGAGGAAAAATTAAACTTAAATACGATACGATAAAAACGAAATGCTCCCCCCCCCCCTCCCCTGATAAAAAATAGAATTTGAGTAAAGAGCTCATTTTATTAAAAGAAATATACCCCCCCCACCCCCGGGTTAGATCGACACCCTGGTTAAGTAGATATATAAATTCAAGTTTTGGGCATACCTTAAAGTAATTTCAATTTGCAAAATTTCTGTCAATTAATTAGTAAAATAAGATGATTATAGATAATCGGCTAAGTTGCTGAGTTCCAATTACTGCCGATAAATGAATGCCTCTCCCAAATTCAAACTCAAAATAAAGAAAAAATCTTAACTCTCAATGTAAAAACATACTAAACCACATTTTCAGAACTGGTAAACATTATGGCACACTTCCGCGTTGAGAAAAAATGGAATAAACAAACAGCTTCTCACTGCCGAGGAAGACATCTCACGTCTTCTTACCCTGTCGTAAACTTCTCGGAGCGATTCTAGATACCTTAAATTAGAAGTGGCTTTGAGATTGGCGATTATTCGTGTCTCACGAGATGTGACGTCACGGGGCACAAAAAACCCGTATTCTCGGTATCGACTATATTGACGATACAATGAGAGTAGGGCCCCAGGGGCCCTACTCTGAAACTTCCTGGAACTTCCAGTGACGTCTATTACTCCCTCACGACAAGCAAGAATAGCCGAAAAAGTAGTCGCTTGTCAAATTTCGTACTACTCTGAAAGCCCTAATGTGCCCAAGCGAGAATTTTCTCTCCTACAGCGTATCGAGAAATAAAAACGATTGACCAATCAAATGACAGTATATCTCACTCGCGTTATTACATCAACATTCGCACGTGCATTTTGCTTTAACTTTTTGGTTCAGCTTAGCCTCCGAAATAGATGGCAAAAAGATTCGAGAGCCAAATGTTAAAAGCATTCGGGCAGATTAAGATGCTGTGTTTCAGGAATGTAAAAATTTTAGAATTTTAAATCGCAATTAGTACATCTTTTCAACACATACGAGCATACAAGCGAAAGCGAGGTAAAGTGTCGAAATACATTATACGAATTCATCTCAATGTATCAAATGCTTCGACTAAACATGAAAAAATTTATAAATACTTTTAAAAAATAATACTAATATTTAAAAATATTTGTTAAATTAAATCATTTAACTTCATGACTTTGTTTTTAACGATATTTTGACTTTATCGCAATAATAGTTTAAAATTCAGGCTTTAAGTAAAGTCCCCTTTTTGCGTTACTCATTTTTGTTTTCGCAATAATAGTTGTATTTTCAGCCTTCAAATGCTACGTAAAGAAAAATCACATGTCTGGGCAGGGCAAAATTAAGGCATAGGGCACCAACGCTTGGGGGGGGGGGGGGGGGGGGGGGGCTCAAGTCCATCTAAAGTTTCTAAAATGGAGAAATTTCATATCGCACTATGACAAGATAAAAAATAAATTAAAAACTACTCTTTCGAAAACTTGAAATCCAAAATTTCATTTTTTGTTTTTATTTAGGGGGGGGGGGAGGGGCAGCACATAAAGCTCGTGCTCAATGTCCTACAAAGTCGTGTTTTGAAAAAGTCTAGGAATCACTTTTTCAAAACATGTATTTAAAACATTTGTTGTTTGAGAGAGGTAAAAATTACTGTATGTGCTGCGCTTTTTGCAATGATTTTGATAGACTCAATTTTGCTTTTCGCGATGTTTTGGCCTTTTCGCAATAACAGATATAGATTCACTCTCTAAATATTAAGTACAAGTCCCTATTTTTGGGGCAATGCATAAGAGAAAAATGCAGATCCTAAATAATATGTCTGCGGATCATTTTTTTTTAAATGCATTTAAAATACTTTATATTGAGAATTGAAAGAAACAAATTCATGTTTTTTTCTTTTGCTATCATTTTAAGACTTGAAAAACGATGATTCAATTATTCTGTGAGGAAAAATTTAACTTAAATACGATACGATAAAAACGAAATGCTCCCCCCCCCTCCCCTGATAGAAAATAGAATTTGAGTAAAGAGCTCATTTTATTAAAGGAAATGTACCCCTCCCCCCGGGTTTGATCGACACCCTGGTTAAGTAGATATATAAATTCAAGTTTCGGGCATACCTTAAAGTAATTTCAATTTGCAAAATTTTGGCCAATTAATCAGTAAAATAATATGTTATAAATAATCGGCAAAGTTGCAGAGTTCCAATTACTGCCGAGAAATGGATGCCTCTCCCAAATTCAAACCCAAAATAAAGAAAAAATCTTAACTCTCAATGTACAAACATACTGAACCACATTTTCAGAACTTATAAACATTATGGCACACTCCGCGTTGAGAAAAAATGGAATAAACAAACAGCTTCTCACTGCCGAGGAACACAACTCACGTCTTCTTACCCTGTCGTAAACTTCTCGGCGCGATTCTAGATACCTTAAATTAGAAGTGGTTTTGAGATTAGCGATTATTCGTGTCTCACGAGATGTGAAGTCACGGGGCACAAAAAACCCGTATTCTCGGTATCGACTATATTGACGATACAATGAGAGTAGGGCCCCAGGACTCTCGTTTTCACGTTTTTCAGCCGTTTTTTTTTTGCCTTAGGATGAACTTGTCCTATTGCTTTCCGTTTCTTCGGAGGCATTTTTGCAGAGTGGTAGCTAAATATACTTACAATTCAAAAATTTTTGTTTTTCTTAATCGTTGTTTCCGAGCCTCGAGGTAGAAAGGTTGATAAATCAGAAATAAATTACTTTCTCGCTTTAAAGGTTTATCTCTATCAGTCGAAAAGAAAAAAAAAGCAGTTTAATTGTTTTTGACTTATTTCATGCTAAAATGAAATAGGTGAGCCTTGAAATGAAAATTCATTGTTTTAATTTTAATCTTTGTTGGAAAAATGCTAATATTTAAATACCATAAATTTTATCAATTTATAACCTAAAGGCTCTTGTCGATTAAAAAAATAGGCCTAATAATAGGCCAGATTCCTATATAAAAGGGTCATTTTTTGACAAAAAACTTGAATTTGAGCTTTTTAGATTTTTTAAAATTTCAAGACCCCGCCTATGAGAATTCTAGGGCATCAAGGAACCTCTGTGTCAAGTTTGATGAAAATCTGACGCAAACTGTGGATTTGTATAGAGAACAAGTATACATACACTCATTTTTATATATATAGATTACTAGCCTAATACCCGGCGTTGCCCGGGTGCGTATTAATACAACATAGCATTCAGGGAAAAAAAGTTTGAAAGAGTTCTATTCATATGGGTATAAAATAATTTGCATCAATCTGTCTCTTAGGTACAAACTTTGAAGAAAACTAAAATATTACAGAGAGTTAAACGTTTACAGAAAAATAGTCTTACCAAAAGGTGAAAATTAAAGATAAATGTTGTCTGTGCTTTGCCGCGTCCACTGGCATGAAATATATGCACATGGAAGTGAAAAAATTGCATCAATTTCACCCGCCAAATTTAAAATATTAACTTTTCTCTATTAATTGTTCCCACCTACAAAGTAAAAATTATTATAACTCAGAAATAAATCTATTTCTCGTTCTGAAGGCTTATCTCCATTACAGACGCAACTGTCGTCGCATTGCAAATTTGAAATTCAAATCCGTGGTTCTTTTTATAAAGTCCACATGAATTATGATTGTTTTTTACTTATTTCAATGCTAAAAGGAAATAGGTGAGCCTTAAATTGAAAATTCATTACTTTAATCGTAATCATTGTTGGAAAATACTAATATTTAAAAATCTTAAATTTCATCAATTTGAATACTAAAAGGCCTATCTCGATTACAATATAAATAGGCTAGATTCCTATAAAAGGGTCATTTTTTGACAAAAAATTTAAATTTGAGCTTTTAGATTTTTTAAAATTTCAAGACCCCGCCTATGAGAATTCTAGGGCATCAAGGAACCTCTGTGTCAAGTTTGATGAAAATCTGACGCAAACTGTGGATTTGTATAGAGAACAAGTATATATATATACATACACTCATTTTTATAGACTAGCTTAATACCCGGCGTTGCCCGGGTGCTTATTAATACAACATAGCGTTCAGGGAAAAAAAGTTTGAAAGAGTTCTATTCATATGGGTATAAAATAATTTGCATCAATCTGTCTCTTAGATACAAACTTTGAAAAAAAGTAAAATATTACAGAAAGTTAAACTTTTACAGAAAAATAGTCTTATCAAAAGGTGAAAATTAAAGATAAATGTTGTCTGTGCTTTGCCGCGTCCACTGGCATGAAATATATGCACATGGAACTGAAAAAATTGCATCAATTTCACACGCCAAATTTAAAATTTTCTCTATTAATTGTTCCCACCTACAAAGTAAAAATTATTATAACTCAGAAATAAATCTATTTCTCGTTCTGGTGATGGCTTATCTCCATTACAGATGCAACTGTCGTCGCATTGCAAATTTGAAATTCAAATCCGTGGTTCTTTTTATAAAGTCCACATTAGAGCCGCTATATAGAACTATATATATATAGGGGCCTTAGTCCACATGAATTATGATTGTTTTTTACTTATTTCAATGCTAAAAGGAAATAGGTGAGCCTTAAATTGAAAATTCATTACTTTAATCGTAATCATTGTTGGAAATAC
>JAXGGA010025571.1:0-10452 GCA_038373865.1 Uloborus plumipes
TATTCGAGAGCAAAAAAAAATGTTTAATTTCTAACTCAGGTAGCACAAGTAACCTTTAAACGTTTTATAAACGTTTTTAAGCGGTTCTTACAACGTTAATAACCATTTTACAGCCTTTAAAAAACGAAGTGTGCTACTTGGGAATGCATATCTAGTAGTACTAAATTAAAAATTAACTACAGCAATGACAAGTAAAAAGGACGAAGTTATTTTAACTAAACATTTATTAACAGGAACAATACAAAACATTTTAGAAATATAGAATATATAGTAAATAGAACAGTAGAGCAATTTTAAGAATAGCAAATTAATCAAACTGTAAATTACTCATGTTTTTACTGTAGCATTGCATGACATTTAGTTACTATAAAAAGTTTAGTGGTGTATCGCATTTAAAGTTGTAAGAATAGAGCTTAAATTTACTATAGTTGGGACAACATACCCGCGTAATCATAGTAAAAAGAAGCACTATCTTTCACAGTAAGCGAAAATAAACCAATATTTTGATGCAAAATACTACCAAGCTTTTTATTTTGTGACCGGGATTCAAACTCGAGCTACAAAGCACGGTACCAATAGTCTGTGGGCCGAAGGCAGAAAAGATGCTTAGAAACATGGTTTCGTTTGCCAACTTCGGGGACTACAAAATGTGATATTTTTCTGAATCCTTAGAGTATACAGATGAAAAAAACACAATGTTTCCGAAAAAATATTGTCTCATTAGTTTTTTACAGGCCATTAAAGATAGATGGCAAAATATGCGAAAATGGAATTCTAGGGGCGGATAATTACGTTAAATATCATATATATGTGTCTGTCTCTGCCTATATATTTATATGTACATATAGATGGATATATAAATACTGTTTGATATTCTTTTCGGCGACCTTCCTCGAATTCGCGCATGCGTCATGTTATACGAAGTTTGTTTAGCTTAAATTTTTATTTTAAACCAATTTTTCCCATCATTTCCGCGATTTTTCGAGACCCCAAAATTTGCTTCCCCCCCCCCCCCACCTTTAGCTCACCCCCCAGGGTCGGGGACTTTCAGTATATTAACTTACTAACTACCCCTAACAATATTCTGTAGTCAAATACTCTCGCATATTCCATGCATTCTATAATGTATTCATTGACTGGATTATATAGTGCCATTAACGAAACAACGAGATTAAGAACAAGCGGAAATGTGAATTGATACATTTTTGTGATTTTCTTAGTAACTGAATCACAAAAGATGTGAAGTAAGTATATTATGATTTATTGATATATTTTGCAACATAAAATCGTATGAAAAAGAAAAACTAGGGTAGAAAACCTGTTTATTGAAATTTTAAATTGCAAATATTTTGTGCAACAGTGCCACCTAGAGACAATTTTTGTTGTGAATGAGCCAACAGGCTAAGGAATATAGTTCCTATTTCAGTTACTAATTAAAACTTAATGAGACAAGGTCTGCTTGGGAACATTGGATTTTTCGATTGAGTACATCACTATTAGTTGATTTCAAGCAAGTTCCCGTAGTCCCTAAAATTGGTAAACGAACTTGAACGATATCGGTGCTTGGCCCACAGACTATAGGTCCTGTCATGATCTTAATGGTTCATTTAAAATTTTAAATTACATTTATTAAAGCACATCATACAATATGCATTACTTTTAAAAGCTCAAAATTGACGGAAAAAGTCACGAATCATATTTGGCGACGATTGACGTCGTTCAAAACTTACTTATTCGTGGTAACAAATCCGTCCCTTATATACAAGGGCGGATCCAGAAATGTTCCAAGGTAGGGGCGATTGAGTTTTTTTTTCTTACTTGCCCATTTATTTCTCCATGCACCCTTGTTAACACATGTTGGTTACAAATGTTTTGGTCTTCCATTTCGAAAAATTTCTAGATCAGAGCTCCGAATCCTCACCTTTTCTCTTAATATCATCAAAAATCAACTAAAACTGGCTTTTTTGAACTTCAAAATCTAAGAACCGCTGTGGAAGAGTCCCTCAAGGGAGGGGCGATCGCCCCCATCGCCCCTCCCTTGTATCCGCCCTTGCTGATATATCCTATATGTATTTACACAAGCTATTTCAAATTTTTCCACGGGAGCCGGGGCAAACACTGCATACACAATGTAAATTGCACCAAAAATGACAAAAACCACGCCCGCTTACAGGTAAATTGATTTTTCAAAGCCGGGAAGGAGAGAAATTGACTCCCCCCCCCCCTCCCCCAAATGACGGGCCTGTGATTTTATAAGTATTGGTTTTCTGAAAAACAGTAATAGTTAATTTATGTTCTAGAAATAAAGCAGCAACAAAAAATGTCTAAACTGGTTCTTATTTAATCTCTATATCTCCTACACTAACTCCTTTCACGACTGCAAGTTATGTAGCAAAAACAATAAACACTCAATTTTATAAGATTTAATTAAAATTTTGAAAAATAAAACGTTATTCAAAATAGCAGCGTAAAAAACGCAATATTACCGTATTTTTCGCCGTGTAAGACACACCCAATTTTAAATTAAATCCCCCAATTTTAATTAATCTTAAATTTATGCCGTATAAGACGGTGCCGTATAAGACTGTCTTATACGGCAAAAAATACGGTATACAACAATGTCGTTCCACTAAAAGTTGCTCTTTGTGAAACATCGCCAAAAAGGGATATCAAGCCATAAAAGACAGCGACGCGAAACGAAACCGCGCGAACTGGCGCTCTTTGATCAAAAATAAAGAAAGAATGTCTGAAACGCCTGGCGGATTGATACAATGTTCGATTTTGATTTTATATTAAGTCACACAGCGAAAAAAGTGAGTGATTCAAAACATATTAATATATTTTGAAATGTAAAATCGAGTAAAAAAGTAAAATTATGGTTGAAAAATTGTTTATTAAAATTTTAGATTGCAAATATTTTGTGCAATAGCGCCACCTAGGGACAACGTCTCTAATGAAAGAGTGACCAGGCCAAGGAAAAGAGTTCGTGTTTCAATTACTAATTAAAACTTAATGAGACAAGTTCCGCTTGGGAACATTGGATTTTTCGATTGAGTACATTAATATTAATAGATTTCAAGCAAGTTCTCGTAGTCCCTAAGATTGGTAAACGAACCTGAACGATATTTGCACTTGGCCCACAGACTACAATGCGCTCTTCTGCATATCATGACTACAAGGGAATTATAAGTTGCGAAGACAAAATAAGTTGCCACCATTATTTAGATATCTAATTAAATTTTGGAGAAATGCTTTCCCCATGTCCAAGATTTTCGAATCTGTGCACCAATTTATGGGGAAAACAGTCTGAACTTAGTCTGGTAGTTATTTATACTTTGGTAAAACTAGAATATTTACATCGAACAATAGTTAACGTGCACTAATTTTCTTAACAGCAAATATGTGAATCGAGAAATAATTGTAAAAATAAATGGAAAACCTATGGATTTGTAAGATTGCAATTAGATAATATAATTGGCGCTCGCTAACCCTCTCGCTGCATTTTTTTGAAAAACAAAATCAGTTCAAAAACTGCGGATTTTTTTAATGGCATATTTTAAAGTTATACATATTTTAGAGTTAAAATGTAAATATATAGAGTTAGATCGTGTGGGTAACTAGAGAATTTTGTTAGTTCACATCTAAATAAGCAATTAAACATCACAGAAAAGTTGAAATGATAACATGAGCGGGGAAAGAGCGAGTTGCGCAAACTTTGCTACTTTTACCTTACCCATGGAAATCGCGGGATGGGCAGCGAAAGGGTTCAATTAAAATAGCTCCATAACAATATTCAATTCCAGTCCTAAAATTTTATTTTCAGTAACACATGCTTAACTAATATCTGTGTATTGTTCATATGCAAAAGATAAAACAGCACATATATATATTTACAAAATGCCAGAAAGCACAACACTTTAAAGATGAAAATCCAGTAAGAAAAATTAAAATATAAAATGTTCTGAACCATACCTGTGCCATAAAAGTTCTAAAGAAATTAAGGGTGAGTATAATACACATATATGTATCGCAAGTGCAATGAAAAAGTAGCTAACAGCATATGGCAGTATTTTTTACGTTATAGTTTTCGTATTACTGTACTACTTTAGTTTGAGTAAATAACTTAGCACTCAGCAGTCGTATTTTATCCATTAACGGCTCCTTCCCAGAGTATGCTGCAGAACCATTGCAAGATATAGCTTCACAATGTCCACTTCGAAGTGAAGTGAAGAGTTGTTTGAGTCCCAAGGCTTCCCACACTTTAGCATCCACTAGTTTAGAAAGTTTCTGAATCATCCTGCGAATTGACCACGACTCTTCACTCCTACTCTCAATCTGAGACTTGGCTGCTTGGCAAAGAAACCTCTGGAAGCATCGAGGATCATCAAATGATTTGGCTCCAAACTCGTTGATGGCGTCCAAAATTTGCTCCAGAGCAATGTCGCCATTTCCATCAAGACTTCTGGCGACGGTATTTGCGATGGTGGATGTGACAGCAGGCAGCATGCCAGCATTTGCCAAAAACTTATTAACCAATGGAAGGAAAGTTGCTAGTAAAAAGCTAACAGAAAATACTACGGCAGTAAAAGCCACAGTTGGGTCTCTTAAATATCTCTTAATGGTTGTCAAGAAGGTTGGTTGGTCTTCAACTTCAATGGGAGCCACTTCAGATGGCCCACTAATTACTTTCACTGCCTTTTCAACTAGTTCTTTCACTTTTGTTGCTCCCTCTTCCAGCAATGTTGGCTTCTCTTTTTCATCTTTCTTGTTAAATGACTCATCCACAGCGAAATTTGGTGGGTATGGGTAATAGAATCCACCAGCCCCATAAGAATACTTCGAGCTCTCATCCGGCACGAACTGGTCGAAACTGGTTGGTATTTCATAAGGCGGGAAATCATATCGATCTGGTTTTGACGCAAATTCCGGATATGGTGCATTTGGATCGTAATATCTGCCTTGAAATTCAGGATTGAAAGGCAACCTGTTGCTATAATCTTCAAATCCATAACGAGCAGATCGACTTCGATCTTTTACCGTATTATTTTTACCACCACTTTCCTCTGCTACTGAAAAACTCCACAAAGAACACAACAGAAAAACTAAAAACATCTCTTTCACTCGAAGACACATGATGAGTAGTAGAATAATCCAAGAACCCAAGATTAATGGCCATTTCGACGTTGCTCCCATCTTATATACCAAGTGAGAGTTTCGCTTCACCCATTGCACTCATGGCGTAACAAAACTTTAAAATGCGCGAAAATGGTGTCATACATATTACCGGAATTAACATCCTCTTGGAGCGAAATGTCTCGACCACATTAACATTCATAAAATTACGTCCTTGTAACTAACTGGACAAGGTGAAAGTGGACGGAATTTCTTCCATTATTTTGTCCTTTGTGTGGAGTCATAAAACCGTTTGTCCAACGCCATGCTTGGCGGAGCATGCGCGAAAATTTGAGATATGCTACGACCGTGATGCTTATTTTCGAGTTGCCATCAAATTTAGTAATCTTTTGAAACTCATCCAGGTTTGAACTTCAATGACTACGAGTTTTTCCTTTTTTTAACCAAATGTGTGAAACCGGATATATGGAATATTTGGTGCTTTCTTCTATTAGGAGCAAAACAAAAAAACATACAGTTAAAGATAGATGTTAGAATCCTACAATTTATCCTTTTTAATAGTGTTCGAATTTAATTATTGTCGTTATGAAAGTGGCGCTATTAATTATTTTTTTCTAATATTAGTATACCACGTAATGTTAGAGTGATTATTTAGTTGAAATTGTACTCTTGAGTTAGGAAAAAAGAAAGTGTTGCATTTATGGTAATATAATTTCTTTCTGATATTTATTTTTGTTAGGAGCATGAAAATATGCAATGCACCGTTAAGTATAATTGTTAGAAACACTACAATTATCATTTTTTGATCATATTTGAATTTAATTGATGTAGTTATGAAAATAGCTTATATTTTTAAAGATTCGATGATATGTAATTTGATGTGAAAATATATTTTTGAAACTGGACGAAATTTGCAGAAAAAATCCAGCTTTTTTTGGGTTTTTTTTTTTTTTTTTTGCTTTTGAGAATGGTGGAGTTTTTGTTGTTTATTTTCTAGAAGCGCAAAAATATAAATACGGTTTCAGATACTTGTCAGAAACATTGCAATTTTTTCCTTTTTAATGGTATTATTCGGATTTAATTGATGTAGTCATAAAAATGATGTAATTCGTAACAATTCCATGATGTGCAATTTCATGCGAGAATTATTTTTCAAAACTAAGCACAATTTGTAGAAAAAAACATCAAATATTGTTTCGATTCTGAGAGTGAACTTTTTGCCGCTTATCGCTTTAGGAGCATTTAAACTTTTAAACGTTTAAAGATAGTTGTTAGAACATTGCAATTTCTTGACTTTAATGGTATTTGAATTTTATTGGTGTCATGATGACAATATCTTTTTTTTTAACAGTTCTATCACATGCAGTTCCATATTTACCATGAAAATATTTTTTCGAAACTCAACAAAATTTTTAGGGAAAAATAGTGTTGAGTTTCTGAGGATGTTTACTTTTTGTTGTTTATCTTAACGTGTTTCCAATGCGTACAATTTTCATTATTATGACAAGACTTAAAGTTTTGGGCAGCCTCGTATATATTTTAACGGTCTGATATTTATATGTCTTGGTGAGGTAATGAAAAGATAAAGTGACCCACAAAGAAAGAAAAATGTCGGTTCTGTTTAGCAAGTATGCGATAAAAATTGGCCTCAGTGGATATTATATCGACAACTTTGTACGTCACAATATTGGAAATATTGGAAAATAGTGAAAAAATTACCGTTAACTAAAAGCCATGCATAAAAAGATAATATCAAGCAAAAATATGTATTTGATCTGGGTTTTCTTATGTGTTATTTCCTTACATAAAATGTTTTGATTTGAGTGAGCTAAATTTTAAAATAAATAATATTTTCAATGTTTGGGCATAATGTACGTAAGGAATACTAAGCCGCTAGTATCGCTGAAAAAAAATGGAAATGGTTTGGGTGCAACAAAACTTCAAATATTGCATTTATTTCTGATCCACAATTTGTAAGGAAAAAAAAAACAGGACACTCCAATACCAATACCAGGTCTACTATGAAATTATTCAGAAAATAATGATTTCAACCATTTTACTCCTCAAAAGGTTAATTCGCACAGGAACCGTACCATTCATTGAATAAGGAATTAGTAGCTTGAATCAACTGAAATTGTTTGTGAGAATTTTTCTAGACTAGTATACGCGGAAAACCGTGAATATGGAAAAAAGAGGAGCTGCAAATAATGGTGTGATTTGAATCCTAAATGCATTTAATATTCCGCTTCAAGCTTCGCAATCTTCTTTTCGAGATTTTAAAGTGAATTTTAACTGAACAAAATATTTAAATCTTTATTTTTTTTTCTCGTTGCCTATAACTACGGACATTTATATGGGATACGTTTATTAAAAAATTTCAAGATTTTAACTTTCTCCCCGTTAAATATTTTATAAGCGATGGGAAGAGAGTCGAGTGTCGAAAATGTCTTACCCTAACAACAAAACTGCTTGTTAAAAAATATTTCAGGTGTAAATATATTTTTAAAAATATTTTCGTCTCTGTCTCAAAGAGCTTTTTTTTTTCTTTATCTCCATATATTTCAACACATGCATCTTTCTGATTCGTGAAATTATTTTCAATTTATTTTGATGATTTTTAATGGTTTTGTTTTGCATTCATATTATCTCCAAAACTGTTTTTTACATTTTCGTACAACTTTTTGGTATGCTTGTTTGGCCTATTTCTGTAACCCGGATTCAGTTTTGCAGAAAAAATATTTTTACCAAAATTTTGGTCAATCTGTGATTTTTAATTTTTAAATTTCAATAAAAAAGTAATAAAATGTGTTTCAAAAAATTTAAATTGATTTGAATGTCTTGAGGAATGTATATGAAAATACTTTGACAATAATATTAGAATTATGCATTCATTTTCCAGTTAGATAAAGTGCTTGTTTCTTCTGGAACTTGAGAAAACAGTAAAAATGTTACTATTATTTTTTTCCAAAAGTCAACTTGAACTATATATAGTATGATATATCTGGTATTATTTTTGAAATTTTCAGTTTTCATTTAAACTAAAATTTTAACCACAGCTTTTATAGAACTTTAGTTACATGCTTTTAAATAATGGGTATTTGCTTTAACGCTTTAAAATTTTGACAGTCCTAAGTGAAGATTGTTTAAACTATCTCTGGATAAGATCCGACATTTTAAAATTTAGGTTACTATTTTAAGTTGATGAAGTTTTTGAAAAAAAAAATCTGCAGCTTTTAGGTTTGAATGAAATATATTTTAAAAGAGAGATAAGTTTCTTTTCTAGATAGAAAGGGAGAATGTAACAACTTTTAGAGACCCAGTTCTCCCTATTATTTCTTAATATTTATGGCACGTATCTCTTATCCAACAGAACAAGGGAACTCCATTAAGTGATACTCTTGAAGAAATGGCCTGGACATAAAAAGGATATATTATTACTGTTTTATGTTACCCTTATTCTTTAGTTCTTTAGCTGCAAATGTAGAAGAAGAACGATAGCATTAGCGAGAGGGCAAATTGTGAACTCTGGGAGATATAGTTTTAGTTTCATTATGATATTATTGTTTCTATTATAGAATCAATAATCACATAGTTTTGAAAAATATTTTATAGTTTGTAAGGTTTACATTTTTTTCAAGTCTTATTTTCATCATTGGGGTCATTCCATAGAAATGTCAACCTCAGCCGAAGAAAAAAAAGTACCGAAGTGGGAAAAGTATCAAAAAATAAATAAATAAATACATAAATAAAATCATACAACATAAGAAGTTTTAAAAAATAGAAAAAGTATTGTAATTATCACTGAGATTAGCCATAATAAATAGTTTGTAGTGTGTCTACTGCTTGTTTTTCGATGGTTACGTCAGTCACGTTACGCTATTCATACGCCATCTGGAGTAAAAGTGACACTTATGACAAAAAAATGAAGATTTAATAAATGTGTTTTATGTAAGAATGAAGGCTTTCACGGCCAGAGTAAATACTAGTTACGGATTCCGGGCTGTTGTGCCGTGGTCTGGATGGCTTTAATCCATACGTTTCGATCGCAACTGCGGTGATCATCTTCAGTGGGTGTCGTTGATTTATTTGGCGACTGATGCGAAATTTCGAACTGCTGCAAGATTTTAAATTGAAAACGCAGCGCCCTCTACCTTGGCTCGGGATTGACAGATGACTGGATACCAAAGCTTGTTAACTTTTACTTCTTCTTCCTTCTTGTTAAAATTATTTGGGTGTTTGAAAATTTCAATGGCCTCTCTATGCAATCTGGGGAAAAAATTTGAAGTCCGTGAAATTATTTTGGCCTCTTTGAATTTTATATCATGTATTCCATTACTGAAAGTGTGCTTCGCAATCGCCGACTTTTCAGTCTGACCCAGCCGGCAATTTCTCTGATGCTCTTTGAAAGAATTCGCATACGGCGATCTCTCGATGACGTCATGACACAATGCAAAATCTTGATTTTTCAAAACGTCATAACTCGGTCAATTTTTGTGGTAGAAGAGTGATTTTTTTTAGTTTTAAACGTTACAGTGTCAAGAATGTTTTACTAAATATGATTGATAGGACTGGGGGACTGTATAAAACTTTAAATTTCATAACTCTTTCAAAATTTGATTTTTTGAAAAATATTGAATAGACCCAAAATTCCTTTCGTAATTTGGAGATTTTTTCCTAAATAAACTATATGCTTATCTCTAACGGTTTAGAAATTAGCTATTGGTCCACGATTGGAGTGGACACCCTGTATATATATATATATATATATATATATATATATATATATATATATATATATATATATATATATATATATATATATGTATATATATATATATATGTATGTATGTATATATATGTATGTATAAATCTCATTTAAATGGTTTTTTAGCTTGTAAGTTAAAAAATTTGATGTTTATCAAGTACCAGAGGTGCCTACAAGTGGAGATTATGGCGTAAGTTGCGCCATCAAAAAGAAATTTTTTTTTGGGGGGGGGGGATTTTTTTTAAACTAATTTATTTATTTATTTGAATTGTGAATACATTTATTTTTTTCATTTAACCTATTTGCGGATATTTTTTTATATTTATTTGTTTGTTTGTGCACGTGTGTGTGCTTGGATATAATCTGGAAGGGAAGAAAGCGATTCTATTCTGCACAGAATTCGAACTTTTAAAAAAATAATAATACATAAAAAAATAAGTTATAATTTAAAAAAATAAATAAAGATTTAAAAAAAATAAATAAAATTAAAAAGAGGGGTAAAAATAGAAATAAAAAGCATAAGAGCGTTCTGATTTGGGGGGGGGGGGATTTGC
>JAXGGA010025572.1:0-10452 GCA_038373865.1 Uloborus plumipes
GTAGAAATTGGTAATTTTTAAGAACATAAATTTTTATGAAGGAAGAGAGACTCAGCAATATTATTTTATTTCTGTGTTTGAGTACTTATAATACTACCAGCAGCATAAGTTTTACGCTTTAGAATGAACTCCTTTTTTTTTCTACGGGTATTCAAAAATGGCGGAAAACGCGAAAATGCCAATTTTCGTAGGTCAATATCTAAAAAGGGACTGAATGAAAAAAAATGAAAATTGTATAAAATGTTCTTAATACTAATAAGAATATCTCACAAAAAAATTGTGACTGAGACTCAACTGCGTTTTGAGTTATAGAGCTGCGAATTTCAACAAAAACGCTACCTTTTTTATACACTCGTGCAATGCTAAATTAGCAACTAAAACTTAAAATTATTTTAACTGACAAAGTTAAATAAAGCTGAAATATATAAGTTAACAATGCACTTTTAATTACATCTGTTTTTAAAAAATAATCGACAGTAGTACTAGTACTACCGTAAAATGAACTACCGTTCTTGAACTTACCCATATGTTTTATGCACTACAATTTTGTAAACTATTACACACATTAATGTTTTTTAAATATACTTTTGAGTTCAACTCTTAACTACTTGCCAACTGTAAGTTTGGTTAAAGAGTTGAACAAGCATGATATTCTTTGCACAGTTTATCAGTTATGTTGTGTGTTCTTCGAGAAAACGTTGTGAGTTCCCAATAAAGTAACTTTACGTACTATTTTCTTTGCGGGTACCTACCCAGTATCATTTTTTGACAGTTGAACGGTAGTTTTTGGTCCAGAAGGATAAAAGAAATGCACCAAAATATCATTGTTAACTTCACTTTTGTCTTCAACTTTTTCCATCTACCACTTCTCATCGTATATACAGGCAACAAAGTTATTATTTGGGAATGACGACACATTTGTAAATAATATTGAAGTCTGATGATCATCTAAGCTCAAGATTGTGGAAGTAAGAAAGCACCTGATTTAATTTTTCTTTAAGGAAACATATCTGTAATAACCTCTTGTACCTTTCACTGTTAAACAACATATATGTATGTTTCTTCAGCTGTAATTGAGCGAATGGAAAACACACTGACTGAAAGATTTGAATATTGTTTAACAGTGAAAGATACAAGGTTATCACACATATGTTCCCTTAAATAACAATCAAATCAGGTGCTTTGTTACTTCCAGACTTGAGCTTTGATGATCATCAGACTTCAATACTATTTACAAATGTGTCGTCATTCACAAATAATGACTTTGTTGCCTGCATACAATGAGAAGTGGTGGATGGGAAAAATTGAAGACAAAAGTGAAGCTAACAATGATATTTTGGTGCATTTCTTTTATCCTTGTGGACCAAAAACTGTTAAAAAATGATACTGCGTGGGTACCCGCAAAGAAAATAGTACGTAAGGTTACTTCATTGGAACTCACAACTTTTTCTGGAAGAACACACAACATAACTGATAAACTGTGCAATGAAATATCATGCTTGTTCAACTCTTTAACCAAACTTACAGTTGGCAAGTAGTTAAGAGTTGAACTCAAAAGTATATTTAAAAAACATTAATGTGTGTAATAGTTTACAAAATTGTAGTGCATAAAACATATGGGTAAGTTCAAGAACGGTAGTTCATTTTACGGTAGTACTAGTACTACTGTCGATCATTTTTTAAAAACAGATGTAATTAAAAGTGCATTGATAACTTATATATTCAGCATTATTTAACTTTGTCAGTTAAGATAATTTTAAGCCTTAGTTGCTAATTTAGCATTGCACGAGTGTATAAAAAAGGTAGCGTTTTTGTTGAAATTCGCAGCTCTATAACTCAAAATGCAGTTGAGTCTCAGTCATAATTTTTTTGTGAGATATTCTTATTAGTATTAAGGACATTTTATACAAATTTCATTTTTTTTCATTCAGTCCCTTTTCATATATTGACCGACGAAAATTGGCATTTTCGCGTTTTCCGCCATTTTTGAAGAAATGTAGATAAAAAAGGAGTTCATTCTAAAACCTAAAACTTATGCTGCTGGTAGTATTATAAGTAATCAAACACAGAAATAAAATAATATTTTGCTGAGTCTCTCTTACTGCATAAAAATTTATGGTCTTAAAAATTACCAATTTCTACGTTTTTTCTAGTTTTTCGAGAAAGATTTTGACCAATTTTTTTACACGATAGGGAAATTCAAAGAAAATGTATTTAAAGGTCATTTTATGCTGAACACACTGGTTTTTAAATTATTTTGATATCTTTAAAAACGATTTGGCAATAAAATCTTTCGCAAACCCTGTTTTTCTATCAATTTTGCCAAATCGCCATTTTGAAATGGCTGCCAAATAAAAAATATAGCATGTAAATTTTTTTCAATTACAGTTTTGTTCATGTCTACCCATAGGTAATCAATGCTAAAAGAATCAGGAAAATTAAAAATGTTGAGCAGCAAATTTTATTCATATTGGGTGATTTGAAATGGATATACCCCAAAACGTAAAGTAATCCTCATGCTAAATTAATAAAACCCTTAAACAAGACTAAAATTACCATTTATATGCGTTTTTGCACAAATGATTGCCAAATGTTTCCTATTAATTTCGAAATAATTTTGGACAAAAACTTTCAGCGTCATTTTATGGTCCGCTATAGTATCTCAGCATTTGATGACTAGTTCTCTGTGACAAAAATTAGTGACAAAATAGTACTTAATGTATTTTCATAAAGTAGGGAGGGGAGCAAATTATCCTAAGTCTTCCAAAACAGTTATCGCAAATTTGGAGACATTTTAAAAATCGTCAAAGCAGTGTGTTTGAGTTCTTTCGGTTCAGGAAAAAAAACCAAAGGTAAGTATAAATTAGTTCTCAATAATTTTTCTGACCCAGGCAACGCCGGGTATTTTTGCTAGTACAGAAATAAAACCTCTTTAAACGGCATTTATTATAATTACGAGATAACTTCAATAATGGCTAATATCTGCAAATATAACATATTTTTCATTTAAAATGAAGCTTTATGCTATTCTGAAAGAAAAATGGTATTTTCCGTGATATTTTACTGCAGAATTATCATTGAGCTGCTTAAAATTTATGAAAACACTCTTCGAGTTAGTTGCAGTTCAGATCACTGACCAACAAATAAACAAGCGCAAATGAAAATTTTACCACAACATTATCGCAATCCCTTTACAGTCAATAATACCTCCCCAAAGCTGATCTTGAGCCGAAGGGCTGAAGATTAGAAACAGTAGGTAAACAGATTTTTCTGAAAATTTGAACTGCTGAATCCTCTCGGCGGCTGTTTAGAGGTGTTGGGTGGCCGCTGCGGTAGTAGGGGGAGGGTCAGGGGTGCCCACAGGGTTGCGCCATCAATATTTTTGGGGGGGATTTTTTGAAACTAATTTATTTATTTATTTTTTTAGTTTAAAATGTTTGATTTTTTTAAATAAAAATTATTCATTAATTTAATTTTTTAATTTGAATTATTTTTTTATTTTTTTATTATTTATTTATTTATTTATTTATTTATTTTGTGTGTATGCTTGGAATGTCTGGAAAAGAAAAAAAGCGATTCTACTCGGCACAAAATTAGTACTTTTAAAAAATCAATATATAAAAAAACTAGCTGTCGTGGCCGTCACGAAACTTTCTTCTATGGGTGATTTTCTCAACACGTTAACTTTTGCCAATGCCAAGTAGGAAAAATTCAACTTGTAATTAATTAATAATTGTTAATATTTGTTTAAAGACAACTTATTTAAGATCACAAATCAGTGCTCACCAACGAAAAAAAATTAAAAATAAAATTTCAATGACAGTTTTAAATTTAAGTTTAATGTAAAAAGTGTAATTACCATCTCCCGGCTTAAACACTTTCCTCACTCAAGAAATATTTTTAAAACTGTATTCAATTGATAAATAATGACATAGAAAACAAAATACACCATTTAGAATATTGCTTCGTATATTTATTTTACATTATTTACAAACAAAACAGATTAAATCTAATTTTTTAAAGAAATAGTAGTATTTTTCGTTGGAATTTTAAACTTTTACAATACCAACTTTTTTTTACTGCAAAGAGTTACAAGTTTCTTTATTTTTTTCATTTGTCTGCTTTACATTTATTTTTATTTAGTCTATAAAATATTAACTGTAGGCGGACTCGAAGCATAATGAGTACAAGAAAGATCGGTTTCGCAAGAAACGCAAGTTAGCATGCGTAAACTTAACACTGATTTGTTATTTTCATTCCTAACCAACTGATGAAGCTTCATGATATTTGGAATTGACTTCAGTTTTTTTGGTAGCAGAATTTCAACTCGCTTTATATCAGTCTCTGTGACGGTGAAGAGCCTTACTTTTAATGCTTAACGCAATTTAACATAAAAGTACACATAATTACAAAATAGAACAAATAATAATTATTATATAAGTATTTTAAGTCATAAGTTAGCTAAAATAATAATGGATTTGTTCTAAATTATTCTAAGAATAAAAAAAAAAGAAAACAGAATTATATGATAACTAACAAGGAGAAATTTAATTAAAATTTTAAAAATTTACTTTTGAAAAATATTTTCCTTTAATGTTGATCTGTTCCGTAGATAAAAACTATTTTGGAGTTCAAAATATTCTAAACTACTTTTTTCATCTCCATTATATCATTTGAACTTTACCTAAAGAATATAATAATTTAACAACTAACAGTTTGAAAAAATAAATAAACAAAATCCAAACATAAAAAATAAAATTTATAATTTATACTTGAATTGTTAACCATAACTAAACAATAATGTAAATGTTACAGACTGTTCCTAGAATAGAAGAGACAAACAAAATTGTGTAGAAAACTTACCATGAAAAATTTCGTGGAAATAAAATACCATTAACATTTGGATTTATTTTTAAATGCTTAATTTTGTTCTATTCAGTGAGAAAAAAACACTTTGAAACACAAAATATTCTAAACTACTTTTAAAACATTGATTAGAATAGTTAAATTTATAAAATTTTATTCCTTTAAGTTTTTAAATTTAGATGTAACTAATTAAACAACTAATAACTTCCATATCTAAATTATTATGAATTTTAAAGATTGAACAATGTGCCTAACTTATTGCCATTTGAAATTTGCTAAAAGTATTAAAAAATAACACAACAGTATAAATAACGTGCATTAAAATTTTTAAAATCCATTAAAATGCCACTCTCCCGAAACCACTTCATAAGTGGGGACGGAAATGACAGGGACGGAAATGACAAAACAGTGGGTTTTCGAAAACAGTGTGAAAAGTTTTTCATATCTTTAATTTAACTGTTGATACCTTAAAAGTGTTCGTAAGAACACATTCGGAAGTGGAATTTTTTTTAATTTTATTTAAATTTTCTGGAAGATAACCAGGGGGACGGAAATGACATTGAATAAAGTCACGCATAGAATTTTTCAGATAAAACAAGCCTCACACACCCTAAAAGATGTGTAAACTTCATTTAAAGCGTATTTTTCTGCTAAGAAGAATGTTCTTAAACATTTTGAGCTATTTTATTGCCAACTAGCGCCATTTATAGAATTTTATTGAAGGTTTTTCTACTTGGGGGAAATTTTTTTCAAAACCTGGGGACACGTATAAATTGAGCTCTCTATCAAAATATGTAAATATGATAAGGAATGCTTACATGGTACATTGAAGTACACACTTGTACTGTATCATAATGCATATGTATTAATTTTTAAAAATGTTTCTTCATACAGTAATTTTTGTTTAAAGTTGACAAATGTGTGTGGGGACAGGGGACGGAAATGACATTTTGCCTACATATTATTTTTTTTAATATATAATTTAAGTGCAAAATAGTGCCAATGCACGTTGTCATTACTCTTTGTGAGCAACTTGAATAGAACATAGCATTAGATAATGAAAATAGGTGTTTAATTGGAAGATATGGATGAAGGACACAAAAGTTAACGAATTGAGAAAATAACCCCTATATCTATCTTATGAATTCCAGTTACAAAATAAAATACGTACTCGCCCGAATAATTGGAAACAGCTCCAATTTCCCAATTATCGTAATAACCCTGCAAATGCAGAATCAATGAGCGAAATTGGAAATCATTGCAAAAGCCTTGTTTAGATTAATTGCAAACATTTTATTTGTTAGTAAAAAGAAATTGGCAACAGTTAAAAATTTCAAATCATTGAAAGTTTTCAGCTGTTTTGATAATTAAATAGCGTGAAAGCGATTTTTTAATGAATTGATTTTTCGCATTGTTGACTAAGCGCAAAAATCACCCTACCCTCCCTCTGGGGCGATTGGCGCCAAAATTTAATCGATGCTTGCTTCCTTATTGGGTTAGTGTTATTCCAAATTTCATTCAAATCTCAGCAATATTTCTCGAGATACAGTAGGTGCAATGACAAAATAAGCACTTTTGATTGCTCCACCCCCCTTTGAGATATTGACACACAAATTGAATCAGCGATTGTACTCAATAGGGTCTACCTATGGACCAATTTTCGTTTGATTCCGCCTGTTACTTCCTGAGATATAGCAATCACCCCCGCGCAGAACACGTGCGATTTCTCCACCCCCCTTCAAGATACTGACACACAAATTGAATCAGCACCTGTACTCTATAGGGTCTACCTATGGACCAATTTTCGTTTGATTCCGCTTGTTACTTCCTGAGATATAGCAATCACCCCCGCGCAGAACACGTGCGATTGCTCCACCCCCCTTGGAGGAATTTGCTGAACAAAGTCAGGTGCACCAGTTCACATGGTGGTGCATATGTGAAAAAAATTTTGTTCGATTTCATGCAGTAGTTTTTGCTCTAACGCGGCCACAAAAACTGGTCACACACATACAGACTCACACACAGACAGACACACACACACACACACACACACACAGACAGACATTTTCCAAAAATGGTCGAAATGGACTCAGCGCACCTCAAAACGTGCAAATCTGTCAAAATTCGACATTCGAAAATTTTCACGAAACCAATACTTTCTTCTATATAATAGATATAGAAGAAAGTAATAATAAGTATAATTTAAAAAAATAAATAAATGATACTTAAAAAAAATAAATAAAATAAAAAAAGAGGGGTTAAAATAAAAGCACAAGAAGATTGAAAATTTTTGGGGAGGAATTTGCGCCATTGAGCTTGGGGGGGGGGGCACCCTGGGGAGGGTAACATTAGAGGTCTGCGGTGCAAAAATTCCGTGCCTCGAAAAATTGGTCATTAAGAGGGGTGGCTGATCAGTAGAGATGTCACTCGGTGAGGTTTTACTGAGACTAATGTATTCAGATGCGACGCAATATATACTGTCGGCACCGCTTAAACGAATACTGTCGGTTCCAAAAATTATTATTCGATTGAGCGGGGTATTTGTTTAAGCGGGAATTTTTAATATTACGTCTATGCCATGGGAAATATTCGGTTCCAAGATATTTTATTCGCAAAAGCGGGATATTTGTTTATCCGTTACCCGATTAAGCGGGGCCGACAGTATACACTGCGATGCAAAAGTTTAGACAAAATGCAAATATGTGAATAAAAAGAAAACTATTCAACGAAATGTTTTCTAATTTCTAATGCAGGTACACAATATGGTCTCAAATACGTGTCTGGAGTTCTTAAAACAATAACTGGAATCAAATTTTGGATATTACAAAAGACATTTTTTTACATTGCTGCATAAGTTTAGACAATAGTCAGATTTTATGCAAATATCCCTTGAAATGTGATTGGTGGAGGAAATGCGGGACTGTATTATTCATTTATAAAGTGCAGAGATTGCTGAATAAATAATCAAAATCTCAAAAGCTCTTTAGTTCTCGTGTAAAGATGAGAAAGTTTGGAAGCCGAAATTTGAAAATAAACCTGCTTTATTAATTTTTTGTCTTTTATATCGGCTCTAGTATGGTAATACATTGTTTTTTAATTTGTGGAGAGCAAATTCAGACATGCGTATCGATCAAAAATCCAAGAAAAATTATATTTCTTAAGGATGAAGGAATTGAAAAAACGGCTCAGACTGACGATTCGCCCCTTAATCCTACAAAACTTCAACTTAGGTCAAAAACAGCACGTGACATCATAAGTAGATGAACAATTGAATCGGAATGCAGAAAAAAAACAAAGAATTGTGCCTGATCCTTTTCGGACAGAGTGCTACATATAAGCCAGATTTTAATGTGAAAAGCAGCATATGTATCATCGCGACTAAAAAATGAATGGTACTTTCTTTGACAGAAATTATTAAAATTGGGATGGTCTAGATGGATTATAATTCTCTTCGCGGGACTTGAGAAATATCCAATGATCATATGCTGTGCTGCTTTTAAAAATAAAATTTGCCTAATTTGGTACACTCTGTCCGAACAGGCTCAAGCATAATTCTTTGTTTTTTTATGCATTCCGATTCAGTTGTTCATCTACTTATGCTGTCACTTGCTGTTTTTGACCCAAGTTGAAGTTTTGTAGGATTAAGGGACAAATCGTCAGTTCGAGCCTTTTTTCCAATTCCTTCATCTTTAAGAAATATATATTTTCTTGGTCTTCTGACCGATACTCATGTCTGAATTTGCTCTCCATAAAGTAAAAAACAACGTACTACCATACTAGAGACGATTAGAAGACAAAAAATTAATTAAGTAGGTTCATTTGCAAGTTTCGGCTTCCAAACTTTCTCATCTTCTTTACACGAGAACTACAGAGATTTGGGAGATTTTGATTATTTATTCAGCAATCTCTGCACTTTATAAATGAATAATAAAGTCCCGCATTTCCTCTACCAATCACATTTCAAGGGATATTTGCATAAAATCTGACTATTATCTAAACTTTTGCAACAATGTAAAAAAATGTCTTTTGTAATATCCAAAATTTGATTCCAATTTTAGTTTTAAGAACTCCAGACACGTATTTGGGACCATATTGTGTACCTGCAGTAGAAATTTGAAAGCATTTCCTTGAATAGTTTTCTTTTTATTCACGTATTTGCAATTTGTCTAAACTTTTGCATCGCAGTGTACATATCGGCAGCATGACGGTGAAATTATTAGTGTTCCAAAGAATGCAATATCCAATGGTTGCACTCGATGAGTGCTGTTTGCTGGAAACATTGCCACGAACAATTTTTTTTCACTGCAATTGATGACGAGTTCGTTATCTCCCCCCCCCCCCCCCCATAATTTTATAAGTGCACCTCTCACTCCCCCATGCTAAACTTACTACAAAATATGTTACCCAAAAAAGAAACAGGAACAGTATGGCGGAAAGATACTAGGGTAACATTGAAGTTACTAATTTTATATTTTAAGATAGTAAAAACCGTGATTTCGATGAAAAAGCAGAATTTAGAAAAGCAAACTCGAGATCCTTCTGCGGTCGCGCAATTTTACTTCTTTTGTCATTTCTCGCATAATATTTGCTTTCATGTTCTTCAGTTTATTTATCTTGATAGTGTGTACAAATTTTCTAATTGTGTCATATAAGCTAGGCTGCAGTTGTGTGTGTGTGTGTGTTTTCTTTGAAATTTACAATATTTTTATGGTTTTAGTGGTTGAATATTGAGCGGTAAAATCTGCTCCACAGTATTTTTTTTTAAATCTTCGCCAATGCGGCGAAATTTTCCCATGTGATTCTGTAGTGGATAAAAGGGAAACGACAGAGTTCCTTTTAAAGGAGACGCTTATGTGTAAATTTTTTGTCTTCCAAAGAAATTGTTTCTGTAATAGAGCGTTAATGAACTTCAAATGGGCAATTGGTATAAAAATTCTTCAAATATTATTATATACATAGAGGCACGCAGGAAAGAATAAGAGTGGCAAGAGCATTATGCAAGCTAGGTATTTCTAGAGAGTTCATTCAGAAAGCCAAGGAATAAAAATGATTTCGGAAAAAATGTTTATTTTTCTTTCAAAAAATATTTTTCCATTGTGTTGTATTGACTTGTGGTTTGAAAGATTCACACCAGACTCCGCATTCCCCCTTTTTTTTGCCCGAAAATGACTTTTAAGACGCTCCTCCCTTCCGTAAATGAGCCTCTCAAAAACCAAAAACCGGATCCGCCCATGCACAGGCCCCTCCCAGTTTTTCCAACACACACACACAAACGCAAAAATAAAATTTTAATCCCTTCTTTTTTCCATCCGTTAGTTTAGTCCAAGGCCCTGTTTCTATAGTCGCCCTAGCTCTCTCCAATCTCCATGTGAGGTCCATGCCATTTCTCCAGCCAGTTCGACCATTATAACGTTTCGTTCGTTATCTTTCCCCCATTATTACTACCTATTCATAGTTTTCAAATTACGTCGCAGTGCTTTTTAAAGAATAAACTAAAGAAGGAAGAATAAAAAAATAGCCTTATGATAAATGCTTTCACTAATTACCATTCTGAGATCATGGTCATTGTAGCATCTTACATAAATT
>JAXGGA010025573.1:0-10450 GCA_038373865.1 Uloborus plumipes
GCCTTTAGAAGACGAAGAAGCCATTATCAACAGCTCACCGAGTTTGAACGAGGTCGTGCAATTAGGCTGCGAGAAGGTGGATTTTCATTTCGCGATATTGCAGAAAGAATTGGAGGGGAATGTTTCCACCATGCATGATTATTGAAAGCTATGGTCAAGGGATGGTACTACCTCAAGAAGATCGAGTTCCGAGCTTTCACGTGGCACGACTGAGAAGGAGGATCGCCGAATCTTGCATTCGGCTGTGGCAAATTGCACTGCATCTGCGGCTGACATTCGAGCTGCAGTAGGTATCGTCGTGACCCGAGGAACGGTAAGAAACTGTTTACTTCAAGGACAGCTCCGAGCCAAGCAGCCTGTAGCCGGTATTCCATTGACTGTAAGCCATTGCCGTTTCCGACGGCAGTGGTGCCAAGACAGGACTGGAGGTCGGAGTAGAGATCTGTCGTAATTTTTAATGAAAACAGATTCTACCTTAGTGCCAGTGGTGGCTGTGCTTTGGTCAGAAGGAGGCCAAGGGACCGCCTGCATCCAAGTGGTCTACGGCCTAGACACACGGGACCCACACCTGGAGTCATGGTCTCTGGAGCAATTTCCTACGACATCAGGGGCACTCTTGTGGTTATCCCAAACTCACTGACTGAAAATTTGTCGTCAGTTTGGTAATTTAACCAGTAGTACAGCCCTTCATAAGTAGCATTCAAGGGGCAGTTTCCCAACAGGATAACGCTCGCCCTCACATCGCTGCTGTAACTCAATGTGCTCTACAGAGTGCTGACATGGTACTATGACCTGCAAAATCACCAGGTCTGTCTCCAATTGATAAAACGTATGGGATATCATAGGACGGCACCTTGAGCATCATCCACAGTCAGCAATGACGGTCCTAGTATTGACACAATAAGTGCAACAAGCATGGCACTCAATACCACAAAGTGACATTCGATACCTGTATGACATAATGCATGCACACTTGCAAGCTTCCCTTTAAAATTCTGGAGGTTACACCCTCTATTAAATTAACATAATTTCACATTTGCACAGCATTTTCTTGAGCTGAAATTAGACAGTGATCTTGTACATTTAACCCTCGTGGGTTCCTTGGGGTCATATGTGACCCCAATGCAATTTCTGTTTAATATATTTTGTTAATCAACCATTTGTTTTTAATGGCATTTTGTGGCTCTTATTCTTCTAGTTTTCTATTCAAAATAATGCTATTATTGTGTTTTATTTTTCCCGAATTGCATTTTTTGCATACAAGACCCTTGAGGTCACTTCCCCAGAAGGCCAAAAAAAGAGGACGTTGCAACTTTTGTCCAAGAGAACTGGACAGAAAATGCATTGAAAAATGTCATAAGTGTTTGAAATTCACTTGCAAAAATCATGTTTTTTCAGGTCTGTAATAGATGTAAATAAATCTACAGTTATTGTAAGTTTTGTTCTAAAATTATAATTTTAATTCATAAACTAAATTTTACTTTAATTGTATCTTTTTATTTTTGTTTTTTTTAGCTTTAAAAAGTGTGTGAACTGAAATAATGCATGTAACATTCAATAATTATAATGAATTAATTAAAGGAAGCATTGGGGTCGTTTATGACCCCAAGGGTCTTGAGTGTAACTGAAATGGGAGGGACCCACGAGGGTTAATCAATTAAACATGTTAACTAGACAATTGCATTACCCAAATTTCATTACTCTACAGTAATTTTTTCTTGGTGTTGGGATTTTTTTCCGCCAGTGTATATATATAAAATCTGTAAATCTGAAGTAAATAAATACCTTTGTACAATAAATGTAGAGTATAAATACTCTACACACAATGGATGCACAATATTCAGTCTCTGGGTTTTCTCCACTTAGGATTCATAATTTATTCACAGTTAAAAATTCTGTGGATTTTGTTAAGAAAATTCACAATTTCGTTCTTAATGACTCTTTTATGGTTTCGTTTGATGTTAAATCCTTATTTACGAACGTTCCAATCGAGGGTGCATTGTTATGCCTTCTAAGGAGACTTTCTGAATTTCATTTCACCTCTAAGGAAATAGAGGATTTAATTTTCCTTACTCTTAGCTGCTCATGTCTTAAGCAATGTTCTTTTGCTTTTAATGGGAAATTTTACACTATGTTAGATGGTCTGGCTATGGGTAACCCACTAAGCCCCATTCTTAGTGATATTTGCATGCATTATTTTGGGGTTCAGTTGTTCCAAAAAATAGTTTCAATTTTACGTTAGATATGTTGATGACTGTTTTGTTCTAATGTATCATAACCAGTTTCAAAATGACGATGTTTTATCCGTTTTAAATTCCATAGATCCTCATATTCAATTCTCTTGTGAGAAAGAACAGGATAATTGCATTCCCTTTCTTGATGTTTAAGTTTCTCGTACAGAGTTCGGCTTTGAAACTACCGTTTATCGCAAACCTTTTGCTGTCTCGTTACCTCCTCATCGACTTTCATCTCACCCTCCTTGTCAAAACTTATGCTGCATTTAATTCTTTTATTTACCGCGCTATTAATCTTTGTTCTTCTCCGGAACTTCTTAAAGCTGAACTCACTATCTTAAAGCTGTGGCAATTGATAGAAACTATCTTCATACTTTGATTGATTTTATTTTAAAAAAACTTTCTAACAAATCCGAAACGACTATTGTTAAGAGAGCTTTCACCAGAAAGAATTTGGTTGTTTTGCCATTCTTTCCCTCTGTGAGTTATCCGGTTGCTAAGATTCTCAACCGTTTCAATTTTCATGTGGTATTCTCTCTTTTGTATAAATTATGTTTCTCTTCTCTTAAAGATCCCATTCATCCTTTTAACAGTTGTGGTACATTGGCGGAATAAAAAATCCCAACATCAAGAAAGACTTGCGCTAGATAAACGAAATTTGGTGGGCATGTTTATACAACTGAAAGATGACATCGATTGAAATTTCGCGCTCCGCGCATTAGTGTGGCGCAGCTGGCGTTACTCAGAACATGCAAATAAGGCTTGTTTTAAAAGCGTATTGCAAAGTTCGTGAGTATTATTTTTCTATGAAATTTGACGCATTGCATTCAGAAATGCCTTAAAGAAGACGAAGAAGCCATTATCAACAGCTCAACGAGTTTAAACGCGGTCATAAAATTTGGCTACGAGAAGCTGGATTTTCATTTCACGATATTGCGAAAAGACATGGTGGGAGTGTTTCCACCGTGCATGATTATTGGAAGCTATGGTCAATAGTCCGTGGAGTTAGTGCAAAAATATTTCACTTCCGGATACCAGTCTGAAATTTTATGTGGGGCTTAAATTCACATAGTAGAAGGACAAAAAAACGCCGGGAGACACTTGATCGGAGGTCAAGGTCATTCCGTGATGACGTCATCAAAATGGCCGCTTTTACAGGTAAATACGTTCGTTTAACTGCTTAAAACTCCATCACAGATTGAAATATTGCAAAACTCAAATATATCATCTGAAAGCTCTTTAAAAGAGCTATTTAGAAAGATTTAATTTTTATTTCTGAGGTCAAGTTCTCACCTGTAATGACGTCATCAAAATGGCCGCTTTTACAGGTAAATACGTTTGTTTAACTCCCCCAAAAACTCCATCATAGATTCAAATATTGCAAAACTCAAATACATCATCTGAAAGCTCTTTAAAAGAGCTATTGAAAAAAATTAAATTTTCTTTCTAAGGTCAAGGGCCCACCTGTGATGACGTCATCAAAATGGCCGCTTTTACAGGTAACTACGTTTGTTTAACTCCCCCTAAAACTCCATCATAGATTCAAATATTGCAAAACTTAAATATATCATCTGAAAGCGCTTTACATGAGCTATTTAGAAAAAATTAATTTTTCTTTCTGAGGTCAAGGGCCCACCTGTAATGACGTCATGAAAATGGCCGCTTTTTCAGGTAAATACGTTCGTTTAACTCCCCCTAAAACTCCATCATATATTTAAATATTTCAAAACTCAACTATATCATCTGAAAGCGCTTTAAAAGATCTATTTATAAAGATATAATTTTTCTTTCTGAGGTCAAGGGTTCACTGTGATGCGGTCATCAAAATGGCCGCTTTTGCAGGTAAATACGTTTGTTTAACTCCCCCTAAAACTCCATCATAGATTCTAATATTGCAAAACTCAAATATATCATCTGAAAGCTCTTTAAAAGAGCTATCTAGAAAAATTTAATTTTTCTTTCTCGGTCAAGGACCCACCTGTGATGAAGTCATCAAAATGGCCGCTTTTACAGGTAAATACGTTTGTTTAACTCCCCCTAAAACTCCATCATAGATTCAAATATTATAAAACTCAAATATATCATCTGAAAGCTATTTAAAAGAGCTATCTAGAAAAATTTAATTTTTCTTTCTAAGTTCAAGGGCCCACCTGTGATGACGTCATCAAAAAGGCCGCTTTTACAGGTAAATACGTTTGTTTAACTCCCCCTAAAACTCCATCATAGATTCAAAAATTGCAAAACTCAAATATATCATCTGAAAGCTCTTTAAAAGAGCTATTTAGAAAGATTTAATTTTTCTTTCTAAGGTCAAGGGCCCACCTGTGATGACGTCATCAAAATGGCCGCTTTTGGAGGTAAATACGTTTGTTTAACTCCCCCTAAAACTCCATCATAGATTCAAATATTGCAAAGCTCAAATATATCATCTAAAAGATCTTTAAAAGAGCTATTTAGAAAGATTTAATTTTTCTTTCTAAGATCAAGGGCCCACCTGTGATGATGTCATCAAAACGGCCGCTTTTAACGGTAAATACGTTTGTTTAACTCCCCCTAAAACTCCATCATAGATTCAAATATTACAAAACTCAAATGTATCATCTGAAAGCTCTTTAAAAGAGCTATTTAGAAAGATTTATTTTTTTTTCTAAGGTCAAAGGACCACCTGTGATGACGTCATCAAAATGGCCGCTTTTACAGGTAAATACGTTTGTTTAACTCCCCCAAAAACTCCATCATAGACTCAAATATTGCAAAATTCAAATATATCATCTGAAAGCTCTTTAAAAGAGCTATTTAGAAAGATTTAATTTTTCTTTCTGAGGTCAAGATCCTACCTGTAATGACGTCATCAAAATGGCCACAAATGACGTCATCACAGGTGGGCCCTTGACCTCAGAAAGAAACATTAAACCTTTCCAAATAGATCTTTTAAAGAGCTTTCAGATGATATAGTTGAGTTTTGAAATATTTAAATCTATGATGGAGTTTTAGGGGGAGTTAAACAAGCGTATTTACCTGTAAAAGCGGCCATTTTGATGACGTCATTACAGATGGGACCTTGCGATCTCAGAAAGAAAAATTAAATCTTTCTAAATAGCTCTTTCAAAGAGCTTTCAGATGATACTTTTGAGTTTTGCAATATTTCAATCTATGATGGAGTTTTAGGCAATTAAACGAACGCATTTACCAGTAAAAGCGGCCATCTTGATGACGTCATCACGGGAGTTCATGACACCTGTTCAAGTGTCTCCCGGCGGTTTTTTGTTCTTATATATGTACATAAGCTCTGTACCAAATTTCACACTGGTATCCGGAAGTGAAATATTTCGGCTGTTTTTGTCGCTAACTCCACAGACTACAAGGGATGGTACTACCTCAAAAAGATCGATTTCCGAGCTGCCACGTAGCACGACTGAGAAGGAAGATCTCCAAATCCCGCGTACGGCTGTGGCGGATCATACTGCATCTGCGGCTGACATTCAAGCTGTAGATGGTACCGTCGTGACCCAAAGAACGGTAAGAAATCGCTTACACCAAGGACAGCTCCGAACTAGGTAGCCTGTAGCCGGTATTCCATTGACTGCAAACCATTGCCGTTTGCGACGGCAGTGGTGTTACGACAGACCTCACTGGAGGTCGGAATAGAGATCTGTTGTAATTTCTAATGCAAACAGATTCTGCCTAGGTGCCAGTGATGGTCGCATGTTGGTCAGAAGGAGGCCAGGAGACCGCCTGCATCCAAGCTGTCTGCGGCCAAGACACACTGAACCTACACCTGGAGTCATGGTATAGGGAGCAGTTTCCTATGACAGCAGGAGCACTCTTGTGGTTATCCCAAACACAGTGACTGCAAATTAGTCGTTAGTTTGGTCATGGCTACCTGCGATCTTAAGCGGCTAACCAGACGGGCGAAAAAGAGCGTACAAGCAGAACTTACATTTTCTGCACATCAGTCATTTGGCGCTGATCTCCTAGGGTTCGGTGAGACTTTTTAAAGGGAAAGGTATAGTAATAACATGCGTGTAAAGACTTGATTTCTAGGAGTAAAACTGTTTCAGTCTTAATGAAAAAAAAAAACAAACATCAAAATACATAGTGTTGTTATGTGTTCACAGTTTAAAACATTTATAAAGCACATGAAACAATTTAAAGATTGTTTAAAAGTCATAACACATGCAGTCTTCGAAACTACATTTACGTGAAACATTACGTTTACATCTGATTTAGAAGATAGCTTTATATATTCCAGAGACAATCATTTATTTAAAGGATTGCATTTCCTCACTTCCGGTTTAACCAGAGTTGCAAAAAGGAAAGCTGATTCTTCTAAAATTACATTTATAGAAGCGCCGAAGAAAACGTAAAAGTTCAATTAAAATTCAGTTAGATGCAGGCCCGTCCTTCCGAATTGGGGGAGAGGGGTGAATTAAAATACAGTTTTGCATTTTAATTGACCTCCTCCCCCGGATGGGGGGGAAAATTCCGAATTAGGGGAGGGGGGTCAGAGGGGGGGGTCAATTAAAATACAGTTTTGTATTTTAATTGACCCCCCTCCCCCGGATGGGAGAGAAATTCCTAATTGGGGGAGGGGGATCAGAGGGGGTCAATTAAAATACAGTTTTGTATTTTAATTGACCCCCTCCCCCGAATGGGGGGAAATTCAGAACTGGGGGAGGGGGGTCAGAGGTGGTCAATTAAAATATAGTTTTGTATTTCAAAAACCCCCTACCCAGAATGGGAGGAAATTTTGAATTGGGGGAGGGGGTCAGAGGGGGGGTCAATTAAAATACAGTTTTGTATTTTAATTGACCCCCTCCCCCAAATAGGGGGGGAATTCAGAATTGGGGGAGGGGGGTCAGAGGGGGGTCAATTAAAATACAGTTTTGTATTTCAAAAACCCCCCTCCCACGAATGGGGGGGAAATTTCGAATTGGGGGAGGGGGGTCAGAGGGGGGTCAATTAAAATACAGTTTTGTATTTCAAAACTCCCCCTCCCCCGGATGGGAGGGAAATTCCGAATTGGGGGAGGGGGATCAGAGGGGGGTCAATTAAAATACAGTTTTGTATTTTAATTGACCCCCTCCCCCGAATGGGGGGAATTCCGAATTGGGGGAGGGGGTCAGAGGGGGGTTAATTAAAATAGTTTTGTATTTTAATTGACCCCCTCCCCGAATGGGGTGAATTCCGAATTGGGGGAGGGGGTCAGAGGGGGGTCAATTAAAATAGTTTTGTATTTTAATTGACCCCCTCCCCCGAATGGGGGGGAATTCCGAATTGGGGGAGGGGGTCAGAGGGGGTGGTCAATTAAAATAGTTTTGTATTTTAATTGACCCCCTCCCACGAATGGGGAATTTCGAATTGGGGAGGGGGGTCAGAGGGGGTCAATTAAAATACAAAACTGCATTTTAATTAACCCCCTCCCCCGAATGGGGGGAATTGGAATTGGGGGAGGGGGGTCAGAGGGGGTCAATTAAAATACATTTTTGTATTTTAATTACCTCCCTCCCCCGAATGGGGGGGATTTCGAATTGGGGAGGGGGGTCAATTAAAATACAGTTTTGTATTTTAATTGGCGCCCCCTCCCCCGAATGGGGGGATTCCGAATTGGGGGAGGCTGTCAGAGGGGGTCGAATTAAAACACAGATTTGTATTTTAATTGACCCCCTCCCCGAATAGGGGGGAATTCGGAATTGGGGGAGGGGGGTCAGAGAGGGGTCAACTAAAACACATTTTTGTATTTTTTATTGACCCCCTCCCCCGAATTGAGGGGAATTCTGAATTGGGGGAGGGGTCAGAGGGGGGTCAATTAAAATACAGTTTTGTATTTTAATTACCCGCCTCCCCCGAATAGGAGGAAGTTCGAATTGGGGGAGGGGTGTCAGAGGGGGGTCAATTAAAATACAGTTTTGTATTTTAATTGACCACCTCCCCCGAATGGGGGGGAATTCGGAATTGGGGGAGGGGGTCAGAGGGGAGTCAATTAAAATACAGTTTTGTATTTTAATTGACCCCCTCCCCCGAATGGGGGAATTCGGAATTGGGGGAGGGGGTCAGAGGGAGGTCAATTAAAATACAGTTTTGTATTTCAAAAACCCCCCTCCCCCGAATGGGGGGGTCAATAAAAATACAAAACTGTATTTTAATTGACCCCCCTCTGACCCGCTCTCCCAATTTGGAATCAACCCCCAATTCGGGGGGGGGGCAATTAGAATACAAAACTGTATTTTAATTGACCCCCCTCTGATCCCCTCCCCCAATTCGGAATTCCCCCCATTCGGGAGAGGGGTCAATTAAAATACAAAACTGTTTTAATTGACCCCCTCTGACCCCCTCCCCCAATTCGGAATTTCAATCCCATCCGGGGGAGGGGGGTCAATTACAATACAAAACTGTATTTTAATTGACCTTCCCTCTGACCCCCCTCCCCCAATTCGGAATCCCTCCCATTCGGGGGAGGGGGGAGGTCAATTAAAATACAAAACTGTGTTTTAATTGACCCCCCTCTGACCCCCCTCCCCCAATTCCGAATTCCCCCCCATTCTGGAGGGGGCAAATTAAAATACAAAACTGTTTTAATTGATCCCCCCTCTCACCCCCCTTAAATCCGGAATTCCCCCCAATTCGGTGGAGGGTGTAAATTTAAATACAAAACTGCGTTTTAATTGACCCCCCTCTGACCCCCTCCCTCAATTCGGAATCCCCCCATTCGGAGGAGGGGGGTCAATTTAAATACAAAAGTGTATTTTAATTGACCCCCCCTCTGACCCCCTCCTTCAATTCGGAATCCCCCCCATTCGAAGGAGGGGGGGGTCAGTTACAATACAAAACTGTATTTTAATTGACCCCCCTCTGACCCCCCTCCCCCAAATTCCGAATTCTCCCTCATTCTGGGGAGGGGGGTCAATTAAAATACAAAACTGTATTTTAATTGAGCCCCTCTGACCCCGCCCCAATTCCGAATTCCCCCTCATTCTGGGGAGGGGAGTCAATTAAAATACAAAAGTGTATTTTAATTGACCCCCCTCTGACCCGCTCCCCCAATTCGGAATCAACCCCCAATTCGGGGGGGGCAATTAAAATACAAAACTGTATTTTAATTGACCCCCGCTCTTACCCCCTCCCCCAATTCGGAATTCCCCCCCCAATTCGGAATTCCCCCCCCAATTCGGGGGAGGGGTCAATTAAAATACAAAACTGTGTTTTAATTGACCCCCTCTGACCCCCCTCCCTCAATTCGGAATTTCACTCCCATCCGGGGGAGGGGGGTCAATTACAATACAAAACTGTATTTTAATTGACCCTCCCTCTGAGCCCCCTCCCCCAATTCGGAATCCCCCCATTCGGGGGAGGGGGGTCAATTAAAATACAAAACTGTGTTTTATTTGACCCCCCTCTGACCCCCCTCCCCCAATTCGGAATTTCCCTCCCATTAGGGGGAGGGAGGTAATTAAAATACAAAACTGTATTTTAATTGACCCCCTCTGACCCCTCCCCCAATTCCGAATTCCCCCCCATTCTGGGGAGGGGGGTCAATTAAAATACAAAAGTGTATTTTAATTGACCCCCCTCTGACTTGCTCCCCCAATTCGGAATCAACCCGCAATTCCGGGGGGTCGATTAAAATACAAAACTGTATTTTAATTGACCCCCCTCTGACCCCCCTCCCTCAATTCGGAATTTCCCTCCCATCCGGGGGAGGGGGGTCAATTACAATACAAAACTGTATTTTAATTGACCCTCCCTCTGACCCCCTCCCCCAATTCGGAATTCCCCCCATTCGGGGGAGGGGGTCAATTAAAATGCAAAACTGTGTTTTAATTGACCCCCTCTGATCCCCTC
Source organism: Uloborus plumipes (assembly GCA_038373865.1). Lineage (NCBI taxonomy): Eukaryota > Metazoa > Arthropoda > Arachnida > Araneae > Uloboridae > Uloborus > Uloborus plumipes. Next base: position 10,077 of record JAXGGA010025573.1, read on the forward strand.
CCCCAATTCGGAATCCCCCCCATTCGGAGGAGGGGGGTCAATTAAAATACAAAACTGTATTTTAATTGACCCCCCTCCCCCAATTCCGAATTCCCCCCAGTCTGGGGAGGGGGGTCAATTAAAATACAAAAGTATTTTAATTGACCCCCTCTGACCCACTCCCCCAATTCGGACTCCCCTTCATTCGGGGGAGGGGGGTCAATTAAAATACAAAACTGTATTTTAATTGACCCCCCCTCCCCAGTTCGGAATTTCCCCCATTCGGGGAGGAAGGTAATTGAAATACAAAACTATTTTAATTGACCCCCTCTGACCCCCCTCCCCCAATTCCGAATTCCCCAATTCGGGGGAGGGGGTCAATTAAAATACAAAAC
>JAXGGA010025574.1:0-10449 GCA_038373865.1 Uloborus plumipes
GCCACAAACTATAGGAAGTATAATTCCAGAAGTAGATGCAAGAGAGGCGTTTATAGCATTTAAGGAACCTATAAAACATGTAAATAAGTTGTGCTAAGTATGTTTGCTAAAAAAAATATTTTTATGTGCCAAGCCATAAGATTGTCTTAAGATAAACATTTGCCGGAGTAAAATGGTTTCAAAAGTTTTTTTTTCTTTGCATCAAATATTTAATAAAAACATTTTCCTGACTGTTGTTAAGTATTCCTAGCATATGGATTGTGTTTACTCACACACATATGTATTTTTTAGAGCTATATCCTACACAGTAGGGTGGGCCGAAAATGACTTTTATTTTTTTTTCGATGACGAGGTATGCGGAAAAGGTGCCATTGGGGGCACAAAGCACTCACAAAAAATTTGAATTTTTTTGCACAATTTCTTGATCTGCCGCAATCGATTTGAAGTTTCGAAAAAATGCTAATTTTTGATAGTTTTCGTAAAATTTGTCAAATTTTTTTAAAAAATATTTTCAGTGATAGGTGTAACTTAAAAGGTACTATTAGGGGCACTAAGTTCACATAAAAAATTTGAATTATTTTGCTCCATTTCTTGATCAGCCATAAACGCTTGGGGGTTTCAGAAAAATTGCTAAAATTGGATATTACAGCAAAATTCGTGAAATTTTATAAAAAAATTATTCTCGGTAATGGGGAGAGCAAAAAAGGCTCACTATTATCATTAAATCAACATTAAAATTGAATTGTAAATGATATTTATTTAATTTGTCACAAATACGGGGAAAATTCGGAATCATTATTTTTTTTTTACTGATCCAATTAATTTATTAATTTTTAAGCTTTATAAAAATGTCTTCCAAGTGTTGAGAGACAATTTAGGAGTCTGAAATAAGAAGTAGTTTATCAAATAATCTGCATTTTAATTTTTAAAATTCGTTAGAGTTATAAATTATTTATTTATTACTATTGAATAAAAAAAATGTGTTAACTGAAAGTGCTTCACAGTTCTCAGATTATTGTGCATCCAAATATCTTGCAAAATAATCCAGAACTCAACGCGAGGAGGTGGCTGCACGAGTTCTACCAGCCCTCCACCTAAAAATATTCTATTCACGTTGTTTTGCATTCTTCATGCAACAAAGTCCTTCTTCGAATTAAACGTTTACATTTTTATCCTGGATTGTATCTTTGCTCTGACGAAGGTATCTCTGTCCTCATGGCCACATACGTGCATTGCCTCTTCTGTCACTACTTTAATTGTTCTTCCCACAGCTTGCGTGTGACTTGGAAAGCAGACTGAAGCTTCATCTAAAACCAAGCCTGATTCTATGTTTCTCTCAATCTCTTCGAATGAAAGATTCTATGTAATTGGAGGCTTACTAAGATCTGTTGAGAGCCAGTTGATGCGGTCGTAGTACTCAGTAGCCATAAAGTTTAGTTTTAGAACCTTAAACTGTTTCAGTCTCCTGATCTCTTTCTTCTTTGAAAGGCAGCATTGTTTAATCCTTTTCCATGCCAATATTCTGATTTCTTTGTTTTCGTCTGTCGCCATTGCTAATAGTATATTCTCAGGATGGCTATAGTATGCATTTCTTTGAACTACCGAATGCACTATCGTTAAGTCATCAGAGAGGAAGTTTGAGAGTAGTACTATTTTCCACAAATGTCTCGGTCCATCTGCTCACCCTGGTAACTTCCTCACTGAGAACCATACTCTGCGCATAAACTCGTACTATGCCATTCTACTCTTATGGCTACTGAGTACTACGACTGCATCGACTGGCTCTCAACAGATCTTAGTGAGTCTCGAATTACAAATAGTAGTATACGAGTTGGTTTTAGATGAAGCTTCAGTCCGCTTTCCAAGTCACACGCAAGCTGTGGGAAGAACAATTAAACTAGTGACAGAAGCAGCAATGCACGTATGTGGCCATGAGGACAGAGATACCTTCGTCAAAGCAAAGATACAATCCAGGATAAACATGTAAACGTTTAATTCGAAGAAGGACTTCGTTGCATGAAGAATGCAAAACAACGTGAATAGAATATTTTTAGGTGGAGGGCTGGTAGAACTCGTGCAGCCACCTCCTCGCGTTGAGTTCTGGATTATTTTGCAAGATATTTGGATGCGCAATAAGCTGAGAACTGTGAAGCACTTTCAGTTAACACATTTTTTTTTAATTCAATAGTAATAAATAACTAATTTGTAACTCTAACGAATTTTAAAAATAAAAATGCAGATTATTAGATATACTACTTCTTATTTCAGACTCCTAAATTGTCTCTCAACACTTGGAAGACATTTTTATAAAGCTTAAAAATTAATAAATTAATTGGATCAGTAAAAAAAAATAATAATGATAATAATTCCGAATTTTCTTCGTATTTGTGACAAATTAAATAAATATCATTTACAATTCAATTTTAATGTTGATTTAATGATAATAGTGAGTCTTTTTTGCTCTCCCCATTACCGAAAATAATTTTTTTAAAAAATTTCACAAATTCTGCTGTAATATCCGATTTTAGCAATTTTTCTGAAACCCCCAAGCGTTTATGGCTGATCAAGAAATGGAGCAAAATAATTCAAATTTTTTGTGAGTGCTTTGTGCTACCAATGGCACCTTTTCCGCATACCTCGTCATCGAAAAAAAAAAAAAAGTCATTTTTGGCCCACCCTACTACACAGTACACACACATGACCGCCTACATAACCACACATAAGCACATGTCTTCACTCATACATACACGCACAATAGATTCATACAACCGTTGAATAATGTTTTTCGGGATTTTGTACCAGGTATTCCTCCTTTAAGGGTTACGACTGGTCAAGCAGAAAACTACGACATTAAAGGTGCATATCATGGCAGATCCTCCTCCATGCTTGTCAGTTGGAGAGAATATACGATCATTGGCTTGAGCTGGTGTCCTCCACCCTCCAAATGTGTGCCCTTCCTGTAGTGTGAAAAAATATGAAAGATGATTCGCGTCGGGCTACATAACTCTTTTCCTCACACCAATCAGCCTTGATGAGTGAGTGTGAATGGAATGAATGGGAGGTTATGGGGCAGTAGACGCAGAGATTTTTGCAATGCAATGATTCTCAATATTTTTTCTACTGGGCGAACATATTAGTCAGGGATCCCTGATAGAGATTTTTCTGTTTATTACGATCAAGCTAATTTTTTGTGAATAGCTTCATTTTAATGAGACGCCCAACGTTTCCTCTTACAATAATTCTCGATAGGGGTAGCAGGGATAAAATTTGTCGATTCTATGGGTCTGAAAAACTTCTCACCAACTGTGGCCTTTTTAATTAAATCTCAAGATAATTATTACTATTGTTGAAAAAAATATTTTTCCTACAAGGTGTATGGTTTGATCAAAGAGTGCCCCTCCTCCCAACATGTATCGATTACGAGGTCATCAAAAGTGATTGCTAACTATATGATTTTTTTTCTACTGCTTACTTAATATGTACATAATTTAACAGTCACATTGTCCTTCGAATTGTGCGGTACGTTATCCCGGTCCTACAATCTAAAAATGTAGTATATATGCCTGACAAAAAATAATTACTATCAAGCTGAAACTTCTTGAATAGCTTCGTTTTAATGAGACGCCCAACTTTTCATATTACAATAATTCTCGATAATTGTGGTAGCTAACAGGGGTAGCAGGGAGCAAATGAGTCGATTCTATGGGTCTCAAAAACTTATCACTAACTTTGTCTTTTTTAATTAAATCGTAAGATAATTATTAACTTTGATGAAAAAATATTTGTCCTACAAGGTGTGTGGTTTAATCAAAGAGTCCCCCTCCTCCCAACATGTATCGATTACGAGTTCATCAAAAGTGATTATTAATTGCCTGAGTTTTTTCCTATTGCTTAGTTAATATGTATATAATTTAAAAATCAAATTGTCCTACAAATTGCATGGTACGTTATTCCAGTCCTACGTTCTAAAAATGTAGTACCCTGATGAAAAAATAATCAGCACCAAACTGAATCTTCTTAAATTGCGCCGTGTTAATGAGATGCCCGACAATTTCATAGACGAAATTCTAGATTGTGGTAGCTAACAGGGGTAGCTGAGTCAAAATTTGCCGATTTGACGGTTCTCAAAAATTAATTACTAACTGTTGGTAATTTATTAAACATTAAGAAAATTACTAACTTTAATGAAAAAAACAATTGTCCTACAAGGTATATGGTTTGTTCAAAGTTTCCCCCTCCTCCCAAGATGTATCAATTACGAGGTCATCAAAAGGGATTACTAACTGCCCGATTTTTTTCCTTTTGCTTAGTTAATATGCATATAATTTAACAGTTACATTGTCCTACAAATTGCGTGGTACGTCATCCAGGTCCTACGTACTTTAGCACAGATCCCTGATGAAAAAATAGTCACTATCAAACCGAATCTTCTTGAACAGCGTCGTTTCAATGAGACTCAAGATTATTGCATAAACGAAATTCTGGATTGTGGTAGCTAACAAGGGTAGTAGCGAAAAAATATGTCCATTTGACGATACTCAAAGATTTAATGCTAATTGTTGTTGTTTTTTATTGAATATTAAGAAAATTATTAACATTAGTGGAAAAAATATTCGTCCTACAAAATGTATGCTTTGATCAGAGTTCCCTCCTCCCAGCATGTATTGATTATAAAATCATCAAGAATAATTACTACTTCAATTTTTTACTTTTGCTTTTTTTGTTAATATTTATATAATTTAACAGTCACGTTGTCTTTCAGATTTTGTGGTACGTTATTGCGGTACTCCAATTGAATACACATTTTCAATTCGTGTTAGTAGAAATAAATTTATTTTGCACAAATTGGTATAGCGGCTGAGAATTGCCAGTACGCATGCCCACGTCCAGAGCATATTAGGAATTCTCCGTAAATATGGACCCTAATCCTGCAAAAAAACAGCCTTACAATTCTTGTCGGACTAGTGATACCTACCTGTTTACTTGTAGGACATTGTTTTATCTGGATACAGAATACACTAACCTTTTATATAATATCCTTACAGTCCTACAGTTAGTGGTCTTGTGGTACTAACAATTTCCGAGCGTAGGATCGGGATAACGTACCACGCAATTTGTAGGACAATGTGACTGTTAAATTAAAGACATATTAGCTAAGCAGTAGAAAAAAATTTGGATTGTCAGTAGGGATGCACCGATAAGCAATTTAGCCGATTACAGATTACCAATTAATCGGCTGATGATAATCGGCCGATTAATCGGTAGAGCCGATTAATAATTAGGATTATTATTTTTAATTTTATAAATTTCACCCTCACTGTTTTTCCCCCTTTCTTTTGCAATTCCAATTTCAGAAATACCAACTTATTTATTCCTGAGAGAAGATTAGTTTTTCTCCATTTTTCCAATTTTCTCAAAATACATAATTTCAAAATTTTAGCAAATTTCTTTGAACTAATTATAATATTTTTGTGAATAAAATTGTATTAAGAGCCTAGACATGAAAATTATTTTTAAAAAATAGGGGGAAGCTGTGGTGAACACTTTAATTTAGGAGTGTTCTTAATTCAAATTAATTTTTCAATTATAAGTTGCTATTTATTTTAAGAGCAAGAATCTGAGAGAGTGTCACGCCTGTGATTCATGACCTCTCAGATTTTCTCCCAAAAATTACCAAATGTTTATTATCTTAATGAAAGACCAAATCCAGAATGTTTTGCTCTAAAGTTGAGTTGTTTAGTTTTTATGGATCCCTAAAGATGAAGGTCTAATCAAGTCATCAAAGTCATCAAAAATTAAGCAGATTTTCAAGACATGGAAGTTGCCGTTAGCCAAAACTCTTACTAGGAACTGTTTAACTCCAATTTTCTTTTTGTATATGGAATATAGAAGGTTGAAACTTTACAAAATGAATGTTAAATTTGTGGTAAGTTGTTGCCGTAAGGTCAGTGAAGGCCCTCAAAACAAGGCATTTTTGACGTTTTTTAGCGTTTTTGAGGTCCAAAAACAGCTTATACATTTCAGTTGGCACGGCAAAAGTAGTGTCGTTTGATAGACTAGTGTAAGCACTTTAAAATAATGTATAAATAACCGAGGAAAGTTCAACGTGCTTTTAGTTGCGTAAGGCCGAAATATGAAAAATGTCATATTTTACCGATATTCAAACGGTCATAACTTCCTCTGCCAACAACATATTGGAATATTTTTTTTGACAATGTCATACTCTATTCTTTGTCTTAACAGAACAGTTGAGTCCTTTGAGGCGAAATGTGAAAAATTTTTTTACAAAAAAATTATTTTTTCCTGTACATTTTTTGTAAAAATTTTTTTTACATTTCGCCTCAAAGGTCTCAACTGTTCTGTTAAGACAAAGAATAGAGTATGACATTGGCAAAAGAAATATTTCAATATGTTGTTGGCAGCGGAAGTTATGACCGTTTGAATATCGGTAACATATGACATTTTTCATATTTCGGTCTTACGCAACTAAAAGCACGTTGAACTTTCCTCGGTTATTTATACATTATTTTAAAGTGCTTACACTGGTCTTTCAAACGACACTACTTTTGCCGTGCCAACTGAAATGTACAAGCTGTTTTTGAACCTCAAAAACGCTAAAAAACGTCAAAAATGCCTTGTTTTGAGGGCCTTCACTGACTTTACGGCAACGACTTAGCACAAATTTAACATTCATTTTGTAAAGTTTCAACCTTCTATATTCCATATACAAAAAGAAAATTGGAGTTAAACAGTTCCTGTTAAGAGTTTTGGTTCACGGCAACTTCCATGTCTTGAAAATTCGCTTAATTTTTGATGCCGCACCTTCATCTTTAGGGGTCCATAAAAACTAAACAACTCAACTTTAGAGCAAAACATTCTGGATTTGGTCTTTCAATAAGATAATAAACATTTGGTAATTTTTGGGAGAAAATCTGAGAGGTCATGAATCACCTCATAATGCTAGGCGTGACAGTTTCTCAGATTCTTGCTCTTAAGTCTTTTAGTCTTTGAAACTTAGAGGTTATCTAAAAGCATTATGAGCTAAGTAGAAAAGTATCGACACATGAAAAATGCTGCACCATTGTCAAAATGTTTTTATTTATTCAAAATAGGAATATTAATTTACTAGATCATTCGTATCAACTGAGAGGACTATTATTATTTTATTATTATTGCTAATTTTGTATTTCATTTTTCGAATTATTATTATTTTTTTAACTTACTACACTACACTTTCGTACTACATTTTATACTTGTGCTTGCAGAAAATTACTTATTTCTTGTTCATAAATTTATCCCATCGTAGTTTCTTGTTCAAGCATCCTCAAGTATTTTCTTTTAAACATCTGACTGATTATAAATGAAATGAGATATTTATGTTTTCGTATTCCAATTGAAAAGTGGATTTCTGCAGCTTCTGTCTGCTGCAGAAAGTAGAACGTTAGTAGGATTTCACTACTGTAAAGGCCTTTAATTTCGCGGGCCGTAATTTTCGCGAAAATGATTATATCGGTGATTTCGCGGGCCGAAAATTTCGCGAATTTTGCATGTACAGAACCGAAAGTTGAAAAAGTCCAAAGTAAAAAAAAATTCGCGAGGCCTAAATTTTCGCGATTACGAAGGGCTCGCGAAAATCGCGAAAATTAAGGCATCGCGAATTAAAAGGCCTTTACAGTATCTTATAGGCTCTGTATCTTGAAAACACCAATTAATTTAAATTTTTTATGGTGATTTTCATGTTTAGAGGGGCAAATACTTCAGAAGAAACTATTTTTGAGCGGAATACAATTTTAGTGTTGAGTAGCGTTATCAGAGATCAGCAAATACAGTCTAATGTTCCTAGGTAAAACCTTCCGCATATGTACGCATGCGTCAGGTCTTCTCTGATCTTAGCAAAATAGGGGGATAGGTAAGATAACAATAAGGGGAAGAATAATAAGAAGCATTTTGAGTGGTATCAAACAACGTAGAACGATTCTAATTTCAAATCCATTGTTTAGTTGAATATGTCAAAAGGATAGCGAATGCAAGTTTTAAATTGAAAACTTCGGAAAGTTCAAACTCACAACAGATCACCCCGTTTTTAAGTGGAATAGTTCACGAATGCTAAGCGTGGCTTTCACGGATGTACAATAACAGGAACATCTTAAAGTCACTAACTTTGTGTGTACACAAAAAAAAAAAAAAAAAAAAAAACAAGATAACTGTCCCAAATTACCTGCAAAAGTGGGTGTCATATCTAGAGCCACAATTAGAATACCGCTGTTGGCAAATCCAAAAACAGCTATTCCAGTAATAGTGCTGATGATAGCCCCAGTTCTTTCTCCCTCCGTTAAAATAATTGCAAGAAGACTCAAGGAATAGAGCAAGCAACCTATAAAAATGTACAGAGGAGTATAAATATGTGGGAACGAAAAAATTATCCGCGATTTACACATAAAATCGCATCTATTGTTTTTTTCACAGATAAAAAAAATCATTTTCTTAAATTTTGTTTCAATTTCAATTTTCATTTTTCTTTTCAGTTTTAAATTTTGGATCTATCAATTTTAATTTTATTTTGCTGGCATTTAAACATTTAACCTGCACACAAGCCCTTTATTTTACAACCGTTTGTTCTAATTACACAGGACTATCAATACCAAAAATAATAAAAGAAATAGACGCAGAATTACGATATTGAAAGTTTGAAGAGAAAAATAGTTTAGTGAAAATATACTAAATCTTAGATTTATGTAGCCTACAGATCTTAACATAAAAAATGTAATGCATTAGGTTTCGCAATTCTAGAATTTGTTAAAACTAAGGAAAGAAAATTCTAAAACCTTGATGCAAATTACTATTTCTAGAGATAGGTCAAGACGGGTTGTTACAATTGCTTACTTGGTTGTCTAAATCCAGATAATGGTCGCAAAACAAAACTCAATAAATAAATAAATAATGAAAATAAAATTAAGATTTATACAACTACGAAGGCGTAAATAATTTTTATGTTTTAACAAGTATGAAATAAACTGCTGCAATAACCAAGCAGTTGATACCGCTTGACATAGAAAGGTTAAAACTTTCTTCTGCTTTTTTTAAAAGCCCCCCTCCCTCTTTAAAAAAAAAAAGCAGAAGACGTTCAGGGTAACAAGAGAAGGGGGTACTCTTGTTACCCTGAGCTACGTGGATTTAATAAATTTTGAAGTTTGTACTAAAAAAAGTTTATTTTTTCATTTTTTTAACCATTTACACTGTAGCTTTCTCCTTTACAAATATGTTAACAGTATAACTGACACATGTGGTTAGCTTAATCATATTTTTCAATTTGGAGACAAAAATTAACTAACTATGCAAATTATTACATTTATTTGACCGGGAAAAAAGAGTATTTGTTAAAAATTCTGTTTTTTATTTCAATAATTTAAGAGCTTTAGTTTTATGAATGACGTCGAACAAGCGTTGTAACTCCACTCACCAAGAAGATGCCAAGACTTCCTTACTTGGCTCACACTTAGAACATTTTTGGCTTCAAAACATGAAGACAATAAGCTCGAAGACACATTGCAGACCATCGAAAGCATGTACGGTGCAGAAACCAGTGCTCCATTCTATAAAAAAAAGCGTTAATTGCATGATTTAGCTTTGTTGAGGAGTTTTCTGTATAGTTTTAAGACAGAAATAACAAGAAGTTCTGTCAAGAACTAAACGAGCCTACTTTCCCGTACATCGACATCGGCATTCTCGCATCTGATCGTTATTCTCTTGATTATCTGAGACTTAAAATTATGTCAAACATACCTTTTTAGCACTTAGAGCTGATTTCGAAAAGCAAAATATACCCCTTTCATCAGATAAAATAGACACGCAAAAAGTAATTAACGAATAAATAAAGTTTTGTCGCACCTTTTAAAGAGTAACTGTTACAGTTCCTCCGTAGAAAAAATCCTCCATCGTTTTCAAAAAAAAAAAATAATAATAATAAAATAAATAAATAAATAAATAAAAGTACAAAGAGCATCAAAACACATTTTATCAAAGAAAGAAAAAAAAAAAAAAAGAAAAAAAACTCGTCCGTTAATAAAATGTCTCGAATTTCACTTTTAATCTGTTGCCAGTTGTTAAATATAAATAAAGAATAAAATGTTCTCGTGAATGAAAAATTTTTGTTACAAAAAAAAAAAAACATCGTCTGCCAAAAAATAATAATAATAATAATAATAATAATAACAAAAAATAATAAATAAAATAAAACAAATGAATTAATAAACAAAAAAATCGTCTGCACAGTCAGTAATTTTTTTTCTGAGCCTGCATTTCCGCCATGTTTGCGGAATCGGAGTCGGAATCAGAGTCCTCACAGAAGATTACTCAGAAAAGTACGTTACAAACATTATTTATCAAAACCATTTTCTTACAAAGTTAGTTTGAAGGAAATCCGACTTTAAGTTCAGGATCGAACATTCT
>JAXGGA010025575.1:0-10448 GCA_038373865.1 Uloborus plumipes
TAGGGTAAGCCAAATACATTATATTTTCACATGAATTTGTCTTTTTAACTAAAATTAATAGTAAACAAGAAGTTCTGTCAAGAACTAAACGAGCCTACTTTCCCGTACATCGATATCGGCATTCTAGCATCTATTCAATATTCTATTAATTATCTGAAACTGAAAATTATGTCAAACATACCTTTATAGTACTTAAAGCTGATTTCTAAAAGCAAAATATACCCCTCTCATCAGATGAAATAGACACGTAAAAAGTAAATAAACGAGTAAATAAAGTTTTGTCGCACCATTTAAAGAATGTAACTGTCATAGTTCTTCCGTAGAAAAATTCCACAATCGTTTTCAAAAGAAAAAATAAATAAATAAAAGAACAAAGAACATCAAAACACATTTTATCAAAGAAAGAAAAAAAATCGTTCGTTAATAAAATGTCTCGAATTTCATTTTTAATCCGTTGCCAGTTAATAAATATAAATAAAGAATAAAATGCTCTCGTGAATGAAAAATTTTTGTTAACAAAAAAATCGTCTGCCAAAAAAAAACAATAATAATAATAATAAATTAAACAAAACAATTAAATAAATAAACAAAAAATCGTCTGCCCAGTCAGTCATTTTTTCTGAGCCTGCATTTCCGCCGTGTTTGCGGAGTCAGAGTCGGAATCAGAGTCCTCACAGAAGACTATTCAGAAAAGTACTTTACAATACATTATTTATCAAAACCATTTTCTTACAAAGTTAGTTTGAAGGAAATCTGCCTTTAAGTTCAGAATCAACATTCAATTTAAATTTCCCCGTAGGCGCTCATGTTAAAAAATTTTCTGAACGGTTCATCATTGAACGAAAAATGGTTCAAATTGAAAAGTGAAATATGGGAATGAGTCTCTCCGAGATCTTTCGAACAAAGAAAAGTTTATTCAATTCGGACGGTTCACTTAAAAGTTATTGGGTGGGGAAAGGTTGTTTGAACGGTTCAATGTTGAACGAAAAAATGTTCAAATTGAAAATTTAAATACGGTAATGAAGTATCCTTGCCGAGATCTTTCGAACAAAAAAAAGTTTATTTAAATCGGACTGTTCACTCAAAAGTTATTAGGGGTGGGAGCTTGTTTGAACGGTTCAATGTTGAACGAAAAATTGTTCAAATCGGAAATGTAAATACGGGAATGAAGTATCCTTGATAAGATCTTTCGAACAAAAAAAAAGTTGTTCAAATCGGACTGTTCACTCAAAAGTTAGCATCGCGGGACAGGTTGTTTGAACGGTTCAAAGTTGAACCAAAAATTGTTCAAATCGAAAAATCAAATATGGGAATGAGCTGTACTCGCCGAGATCTTTCCAACAAAAAAAAGTTTGTCCAAATCGGAATGTTCATTCAAAAGTTATTAGGGGGGGACAGACAGACCGACCGACCGACCGACACACAAATTCCCCATCTCAATACCCTACTTTCAAATTTTTAATTTTTCGATATTCATTTTACCTTTTATTTTTTTACTTGCGATTTTTTTGACTTGGCGATATTTTTTAACTTGGCGATATTTTTTGGACTTGGCGATATTTTTTTAGATGCATTAAGCTACTTTTCATACTTTTTTCGTCTTTCTTTTATTTTTAATGGGAAAGTAGGCTAAAAATAATTAATTAATAGTTGCTTAACAACAGACTTTTTTTCAAGTAAAAGTATCAAAGCAAAATAATTAATTCAGTTGAGTTAACAAATATCTTTGAAAAAAAAACCTTAAATTAGACATTTCATACGAATGAAATACGTGCTGGGCTGTTCCTTCTCCCTAAATTTTTTCCAGCAGACAGTCCGATTTAAATAGAGCAGTTAATTCAGAAAAATTAATTTCTTAATTACTACTCAATATATATCTATGTATTTTTCTAGATATAATTCTAGTAATACACAGCACTGGAGCAAGACGGAAAACAAGCATGCGCAGCTAAAAATAAACGTATTGTAGAATCTATCAAAAACCTTCAACTATATGGTGGAAATGGGGACTTTTCCTTAAGAAGACATGACTTATCTGTAGTTTTTGAAACTAATTCTAACTCATAACTTCTGTTATATTTCAAAAAACAAACAGTTATCGAAATGCATTTTACATTCTAATTATTTGAAAACAAACAAAATACCTTTTAAATCAAGCAATTTAATCATAATAACAACATAATAACTATTTAAGTAGGAGAGTTATTTGTTTAAAAGAAATTCATTTTTAAGTTTAAAAAATAGTACTTACTACAGAATACTTCTTTCAAAGACTCTGCTTCCTTTCCATAATCAGGCTCTAGCAGGGCACTAGTAACAACTACAGAAAGCAATAAGCCCACAACGAAATTTCGATACATTATGTCACAGAGAGAAGATACAAACGGTCGCATTTATATTGAATTCGTCGGAACATATCTCAACAAAAGAAAAAGAACACACCTTAATGTCGTTGCTACGCAATTCTCGTTTCTATTCAATGTTAAAAGTGATTAAATATTTTTGAATCAATAATACCTACTTTAAAATTAAATATAACAATGAAACAAAACTTAACGACAAAAAATAAGCACCTTCTATAAACAGAAGCTGTAGCTTCTTTTCAATGTGTTAAGTTTATAAAGAAATGTGTCATTACTTGTTTTAATGATTGTTTCCGGTCTTTGTATTTGGAATATTATTTTTGTATGTCTCTATTTATCTTCATCTAACAAAACAATTTTGTCCCTACTTTTGTAATATTAGAGACATTAGTGAACAAGTGAATAATACAATGTAAAAGATGATGATAAAAAATAAATTTCATCATTACTTTGTCCGAGCTTATTGTTGGCAACTCAAGTGTGAATCAACTTCCAAACACATTTTGGTGCAAATACAAAGGAAACTTGACACTATGGATTCATCTTCGTGTTGAAAAGTTTCATTCTATCAATTTTTGGCTTTGAAAAAAAATCTTGGTGAATGGAAGTTTAAAAACAAAAATGTGACAGATTGTATCCTGCGAACAAATTTGTGTTCTAGAAGCCTTGAATTCAGAAGAAAGGTGTTAATTTTTCATGAGTAGCTTTTCCGGGAAGTTGTTTTGTTTTCGCTAAAATTGTTTGGTAACAACGATGAAATGCATTTCGTCTATTGCAAAAAATGAGTCAAAACTAAATAGACGTAAAAAGTTGGAATTTGCATTTAACAAAAGCTGCTATTATTTTCAATTGGATACTTTCATGTAGAATACAGTTATATTTACTTTCAGGTTTTGTAAATGAAGAAAAATTGGGAAGAAGAAAACATCATAGCAAGCGTCGGTAAGTAATTACAGTTGCAGTTCAGATAGTTTTGAAATTTTTTATCGAGGTCGAAAAAATCTCTCATATTCTACACCAGTGGTTCTCAAACTGGGAGGCGCTCTCCTTAGAGAGTGTAAAAGAGTTTCAAGGGAGAAGTGAATGTATAAGAAATGAAATAAAAAACATAGCAAACAATAATGTAACTCAATTTTGCGCTCACATGTGAATATTAAATAACAGTGTCATCCCCATCATTATTGCTGTAAAAGTTTCTGGTAGGCACGGCAACCTCAAACATATCCTAAATTCTCTTCCGAAAAATTCTTTATTTCTTTGCTTCTTCAATTTAATATGCGCTAAAAATAATATATTCAAATTTCGTGTAGTAATGTTAGATTTTTGTGTGAAATTACCTATAGATTTTTTTCCTTATAACTAGCTTCAGTGATCCTAATCAGTTTCAGTTCCAACTGTACTACTTGTATTAATCACGTATGGGGGCGGGAGGGGGAGTGCTTATGTAAATATTCAAAGGGTTCTTTGAGCCCTAAAAGGTTTAGGGCTCTAACCTTTTAGTTCCTGTAGTTCCTGTAGTTCCTTTTAGTACCTGTTCTACAATAACCTTTGAAAGCTTACATCTCTTTGTCTCGCCATAATTTCCAGTAAATTTTAAATAAAAGACAGTAATAAGAGTGACCCCTGAAAATATTTCTGCCCACATAGAGCTGAGCTTTGTTATTATGATGCTATTCATGTGGGTTCCTGATTTAGGTGTGTAAGATGGTTTCTAAAAGATTCTTGCTCTAAAAAACTGGTACCCTAATTATGTTTTTAGTCGCTGGGGACAGTCAGACACTGAGTATGATGCAATATAAAGAGCACGATATCTGTAATGATAATAATAAAACAAGATACATCTAAAAGCATGTAACACAACGTTGAAAATCACATATATGTAGGAATACTGCAGACACGTGTTTCGGTGTTACAAGGAACGCGTTTTTCAATGCAAAAAACGTGAGCTTGTGGATACACAGACATCCGACAAAAGCCTTATAACGCCGAAACACGTGTTTGTAGTATTCTTGCGCATTTGTGGTTTTCAACGTTTTGTTTTTCGTATTTATTTTTAAGCACAAAGGTATTGATATTTTTCAAGACAAAGGATGTTGGAAGATTTGGCATAAAAACTTGACTTTCGTCTATTTATAAAAGTGTGTGACTGAACGTTTCAAAAGCTGTGAGAAGCAAAGAAATGTAAGTGAATGTATTAAATTTTGATTAACGCTCACGCCAAGTTTCCCTTAGTAGGCTTTTAATATTTTTTAGTTATCTCAAAATTTTTAATTTTGGCACTTACGCCTCTCTGCTCGTAGATACCGAAATTTAGCAAAATAAATTGTTAAAGACAAAAATACGGTTTGAAAAAAACATGCAGACTACTAGTAACACCCTTTTAAGATTTTTATTCAGAATTCTAAAAGCAATGGATGAAATATGTACTTATAAAAATGACGTCCACGTGTAACTTTAACATTCATGTAACGAAAAGTGTAACTCTAATTCAGTGCACTCTTTCTTAAATTGTTTAAGTACTGTAGAATTCGTCCTTAAGTTCATCTAGTTTCTCGCTGAAGCAAATCTGAAAATAAAAAGAAAACATGCAAAACATTGCCGATACGAATCACTTCATATTAATGTCATAAACCCCACCCGTAAAATCCTTATCAGGAAACTCACGAAAAGTGTAATAAATTTGAAACAAATTTAATAAGTTGCAATAGCAAAAGCATAAGCAAAAGCAAAAGTTGAATTGGAAGCATAAGTCATTTCCCGCGTGCCATCGTCATCAAAATAAAACTTCTTAAAGTCTGCCGAAATTTTAAAAGAAAATCTCCAAAATTTAGTGAGTTTTGGTGAGAAATAGAATATATCTTTTGTACACTTTACAGATGGATGTTAACGACACACATGCAACTAGTGAACTTAATAACTGATTTCCAATTATCGTCAGTTCTTAAAATTTGGAGTTTTTCTTAAAATTTCAACATATTTAAGCGCTATATACAATGTCCAGTAGGGTGGTCCTTAAAAGTTGAACTTTTGAAATGTTTATGGGGCATCATTCCGTTTTGGTTTATGCCCAAAATAAGACTTCCAAACTCAAACTTACAAAATGATTTTTAGGGGTCGCCACAGAACATCAAAGTTTTGAAAATTCAACATTTTTTCAATCATTTGAATAAATTTTTTATTAAACGGATAGATGCATTTAAAAAGTCAATGCCAAATGCTATATGATAGTACGATTCGTTTACTTCAGACTAGGGATGCACCGATTAATCGGCAGTACCGATTAACCGGCAGTACCAATTAATTTGCCATAATCGGCCACTTTGCCGATTATTAATAATCAGCAAAATCGGGCCGATTAATCGGCAGAAAAATATTTTTCAAATATTATTTTTTAAGGTGTACCTTCACTAAGAAACTATTGATGAATAATTTTATTAACAGTGATAATAATCCTCACAGACGATATAAAGCTTTTTTAAATTAATTCTCCTACTTTGAATAAATATACAAAGACAATGTTGCAACATTTTTCATGTGGCGATAGTTTTCTCCTTAGCAGTGCTTTTATATAACCTCTAATTTTCAAAGAATAAAAGTGTTTAATTAAATTGCTGCTAATTATTACAAAATATGAATTAAAAATACTCCTAAATTGGAGTGCTCACCACAGACTCCCCCTCCCCTTTTTTTATGCCCCAATTTTCATGTCGAATTAATATAACTAACAATGTGTTAGTAATATTATTGACAATAATATGAAAATTGGTTCTAAGAAATTTGATAAAATGTTAAAATTAGTTTATGAAAACTTTGAAAATGGAAAAAAAAATCTTCTCTCAGAAATAAATTACTTACTATTTCTAAACTTGGAATTGCATAAGAGAGAAAAAACACTGATGGTAAAATTGGTGGTCGAAAAACAATCATTCTTATCATTAATCGGCTCAGCCGATTAATCGGCCGATTATCAACAACCGATTAATCGGTGATCGGCAATCGGCCAATTTACTTATCGGTGCATCCCTACTTCAGACATACCTTAATAGACCTTAACAATGGAATAGTCTACTACATACTAATTAATTGACAGTAAGGCATTTCATTCTTTAAATGGACCGTTGCACAAACGGACAACAATCATACTCTGAACCTATCGGACAGCATCTAAAATATTGTGAAAACAATCCAGTGGTCAAGTTTGACAAAATTGACTTCACTATTTAGGCTTTGGATATGAAAGATATCAAAAATCTGAGTAGCTAAATAACACTATTTGTATCGATTATGTCTTGCCATTACACAAATAGGACAAGAAGTTCTGTCAAGAACTAAACGAGCCTACTTTCCCGTACATCGACATCGGCATTCTAGCATCTGATCATTATTCTCTTGATTATCTAAGACTAAAAATTATGTCAAACATACCTTTTTAGCACTTGAAGCTGATTTCTAAAAGCAAAATATACCCCTCTCATCAGATGAAATAGACACATAAAAAGTAAATAAATGAATAAATAAAGTTTTGTCGCACCTTTTAAAGAATGTAACTTACAGTTCTTCCGTAGAAAAATTCCTCAATTGTTTTCAAAAAAAAAATTAAAAGTACAAAGTACATCAAAACACATTTTATCAAAGAAAGAAAAAAAAAGAAAAAAAACTCGTCCGTTGATAAAATGTCTCGAATTTCACTTTTAATCCGTTGCCAGTTGTTAAATATAAATAAAGAATAAAATGCCCTCGTGAATGAAACATTTTTGTTACAAAAAAAATCGTCTGCCAAAAATAATAATAATAATAATAATAAATTCAATAAAACAAATGAATAAATAAACAAAAAATCGTCTGCACAGTCAGTCATTTTTTTTCGAACTGTTTACTCAAAAGTTATTAGGGGTGACAGCTTGCTTGAGCGGTTCAATGTTAAACGAAAAATTGTTCAAATCGGAAATGTAAATACGGGAATGAAGTATCCTTGAAAAGTTCTTTCCAACAAAAAAAAGTTTGTTCAAATCGGACTGTTCATTAAAAAGTTAGTATCGTGGGACCGGTTGTTTGAACGGCTCAAATTTGAACCAAAAATTGTTCAAATCAAAAAATCAAATATGGGAATGAGCTGTACTCGCCGAGATCTTTCCAACAAAAAAAAGTTTGTCCAAATCGGACTGTTCATTCAAAAGTTATTAGGGGGGGACAGACAGACAGACCGACCGACACACAAATTCCCCATCTCAATACCCTACTTTCAAATTTTTAATTTTTCGATATTCATTTTACCTTTTTATTTTTTTCACTTGGCGATATTTTTTTTTGACTTGGCGATATTTTTTAACTTGGCGATATTTTTTGGACTTGGCGATATTTTTTAGATGCATTAAGCTACTTTTAATACTTTTTTCGTCTTTCTTTTATTTTTAACGGGAAAGTAGGCTAAAAATGAATTTTGAAACAAGGTAAAGTTTCTGCACATCAATCTTAATTAGTGGTTACTTGAAAATGTGTATTAATGCTTTTAATTAGATAAGCGAGAGCCAATTATTAAATGACATATTTTAGTACGAATTGAAACACATTTTTTATCATTTTGACCCAAAGTTACATATAATGTGTTTAAGTTCGCAATTATATCTTTTTCTTCAGCTTCTATTGGTTTTTTTTTTGTTTATAATTTATAAAATTGAAACCACTTCGAAGTCATTATATGTTGTTCTAGTACCTACTTTTGTTGTTTTTTGAAATTTAATTCTTTCACTTGATTATTTAATATTCATTAATATGTTACGTCTTATTATGTAAACAGTTTACTTACTATAGCTTCATCAAAACCATCTTGAATTTGTTTACCCTATCAGAAGAATTTATAAGATTAAAAAAAAGCAATAATAAGAATGGGAGATAAAATTCAAGTACAAATGCACATTAATATTCTAAAAAAAGAGGTAATATCAGTTAAAAACATGGGGTGGGAACAAACTCTAATACAACACTTGTGGTATTATTTTAATTTACACTGTTGGTAATGAACACTAGCTACAGTACAACTTGTTTAACCGAGCTTCGATAAACGGAGGTTTCTGTTAACCGAGCTGGTAATGTTTTTTTTTTCTTCTTTTTTCTTGTAAATATGCACTCGAGCTACAATCCGAAAGTCTTGCTACCAGATAATCGTTCGGTAAAAGAGAAAAGAGAAATTCCAGCTCCCGCCAGCAACTCAGAACTTTTATGAACTTTAACAATAATGAATGACACCAAAGGGGGAAGGAAGAAGTCCAACAAGAGGATATTTTCGAGTGGTTGGACGTTGAAAACAAAAATCCTAGTTTTCAAATTCTTTGTAACAGGGAAACTATGCAAGCAATCGATCCTTCATCGGATGTTAACGATTTCGAAAATGAGAATCAGGATTCTGAGGATTCAAAGACTGGCAGCCACACCGAAGGTTTCCGAGCTCTAAAAACTGCTTTGAAATATTTATAGAGCGAAGAAAAGGTACTGTACCAATAGAAATTTCGTGGCTTAAAAAATTGTGATCGGGCAGCTATTGACAGAAATTTGGGACTTTTACAAAGAAAGGTAACATATATTTTTGAAAACATAATGCAACTTTAATGCAATGATGAATTTCCAATTTGGAAGTTAAAATATCTTCTGGAAATTTGTGGGTTTTTTTTTTATTGGATCCATTAATTTTTAAATTGTAAAACATTTCAATTGCCATTTTAAACTTACTATAAGTTATTTTCTTATTTTAATTTTTAACTGTAAAACTTTTTTTTTCACATGTTCATTTTCATCCTTTAAAAATGTTCTATTGTATTTTGAAATAATACATCTGAAAAATTTGCGATCCTAACAAGTTTTTGTAAAGTTTCTATTAACCGAGATTACCAACATCTGGCGCACCAGCTGTCCTAATTAGTTTAAAAATTATCAAGGGTCTAATGCATTTGCATTTTACATTATTGCATAAATTTAATTCGTGTTTCCATTTACCCCATAGATACTGTATTTTGGGGTAAATGGAAAGAACAAAAATTTTAATTCTTTCTACTGTTTGGAAGATTGAATTTTGATATAAATTGCTTTCGAGAGTATTTCACAAGAATTAAGCGCATTTTTTTTTAATGTACTTTTTGTACTCATTGAAAATGATTATTAGTTACAAGTTTGGCGTCTTCAACAACAGAAGACACGAATGTTGTGACAATATCAAATTACAATTTTACACAAAAACAATATAGATCAAAATGAAAACATGACTAATACAATAAACCCTCTTAAATCCGGACCCTACAAAGCCGGACTTCGCTTAATCCAGACAGCCATTTTGATCTAATACGAATGAATTACATGAGAGTTTTTGTACTAAAATGTACAGTAAAATGATAAACTTCTCGTGTTTCTGCGCATTTGTGCTTTTTAAGGTTGCTTTTGCCTTTTAGTTTTACCGTGGTTAGAAGTAAAAGTTAAAACACGATATTAATAGTATATTTTTAACACTAATAAGAGAATACAAGAAAAAAAAAAGAATTTTCTGTGAAAGATACTTTTTTTTTCGAAAATAGAAGATGAGTTACTTAATTGAAACAAGTTTTTAAAAAAGCGACATACCATTTCCGAATTTTTTATAGCATCTTCTTCACATTTAGTTGTCTGTCAAAGAAAAATCAAAATCATTTATGTTAAAAGATAAAGTAATACAAATTGGTTCCAAACCACATTTTCTTTTAGTGAGCCCTCCAGGTCAGTTACCCCATATATATTTTTTTTTTTGTTTCAACTGTTGCACTGCATGTATATGTAACGTATATTATGAACACACAATAACACTGGCAAAAAAAAAATTTATTAAATGAAACATTTAGTGTTCCTAGGGTAATTTTTACCTTGATTTCAAATATCCCAATCAGAATCTTTTTATCCCCCACAGTTTGTGTAATTATAGGTTTAAGATATTTATTTTTCCAGTGTTTTCCTGCATCAAATAATGATAATAGCTCATAATCAACAATTAAAATCTTTTCGTAAAGGCAAGAAATGGTTAGATAGATAGTCATGTTTGATACTACTGCAGTGGTGACATGGTGA